>JAIPMN010175964.1:0-13945 GCA_020650975.1 Apostichopus californicus
CCCCCCCCCCCTCCTTCCCTCATTCAGCAAAAAAATCAAATTGTAGACGTCAAATGGTGCATTTATCCTAAGTATAACTTAACTAAGGTCTATATTATTATCTCTTTAAGACCAAGGTTACACTAATAAATATTTTGTGTGAGGCTGAAAAGGGAGGGGCAGGTGGAAGGGGTGGGGGTATGCACCCGTAGTTGTGAACTAATTTTCCCGGTTGAATGTTTAAATGACCCGACTGCACATTTTACCCGAATGATGTTAGGAAGTTTGTATGTGGGAAGGGGTTGGGGGGGGGGGGTATTTTCCCGGTGATACTTTGCGCACGGCACTGAAAGAGTGTAAATGTTTTGCTTGGTAATAAATGAGGAAGCAGCAGCACATGATTTGATTTCATTTATTCATTCCAGAATTAATATAAAATTTATAAAAAAGGAGTTATAAAATACGTTAACAGGAAGTATAACTAATATAAAAAGGTGAAATCATATACATCGGTTATATCAAATATAAAGAGGGAAATCAATATTACCCTCCAGTGTAGTATATCCATTATTCGTGTTTATGCAGCGTTGGGCCGTACAGTGAATGCATTGTTTGATAAACAGTTGAATTAGCCATTGCTCTGATATTAATTAAGTTCCACTGGGCTGACGAACTTCCGACAGATTATATACCCACGGGTTGGAACGTTGTCCGTGCATATGTCCGCTACAACTACGGTGCCCGTCAAACTACGCATTTTCTCATACACAGTTATTGGCTATTGACGCTGCGCATCAAGTCCCCTGACACCCATACCTCTTCAGGATATATGTGAGTCCCCACCATGCCGTGTAACATGAATCGTCCATTAACCTCATTACCTGTTTCGAAGTTTTACATCCCCGCTCATTTGTGCACTTCCGTACATCCGTAGATGATATTTCTGAACGGGTCCATCAATTAATTTACATTTTGACCTTTAACTCCTGGTCAAGTAAGGCCCTATTTTAAAGTTGGTGATATCACGCGGGACGACGAATTACGGAGTTGAAAACACAAAAACAATTAAGGTGTAAATGAAGTTGATAGCAAATCCACAGATGATTTACTTTAACCTTTATTAAAACTTATGATTTTTACGTACAATGAAACATCTTCGTTTGAGAAAAAAGGTTGCAGTATAACCATCACATGTTCACTTTCCACCAATCAGAATAGTGTAATATGACAGCCGATCATATTAGATTCTTACATGAGGTTCTGTGAAATCAGTCAAAGATAAGTATAATTTACATTAGGAATATAGTACAATTGACAAGCAATCACATATTAATATTGTTCTAATATTGTGTCTATGCAATGGCTATTTTACAGAAGCGTTAAGATACCGAACACTCTCACAATATTGTCATTCCTTAATGTTGTGTATGACATATGCAAAATACATCAAGCATTTTACTCTTATATCAACAACATTCATTAATTTGTAAAAGAATTTACATTTAAAATGAATTACAATGTAAAGTATGGATAATTCATGTTCTTTGTTTTTAAATTCATGATTCGTAAAGAAACTTACTTTTACACTTAATTGTATATTAAAATATAAGTATCTACATAATTTAATAGTTGTATCGCTCCTCTGAAGTGTGCATTCCACCAATTATTATTTTCGTCATTTTATTATACTTTTTTGTGAAGTTTTCGATTTTATTTTTGTTCTAAATCGTAAGATAATTGTCATTTTCCAAGAGATGAGAAGACGTACTAATTCAATTGGGACATTTCGATGACGTAACCAAATCGTCATATCCTCTCCCGTCCAACACTGATTACTTGACTGACACCATCCATAACCACTCACGCATCGAATATCGCTCTCGAATTACTATAGTTTATATGACAACATATATCACAAAAGTAATTGCCACAGAGGTAAAATCCACAAAGACTGTTAAATGAGAGAGTTTCTTTCAAGATTCCTGGTTTCATGATGGTGTTTGACACCAACAGTTACACATTGGAAACGTGAAAGTACCGTCTTTCTAATACAATCACGAACCTTAACTTTATCTACAGTGTTACATAACCTTCTTTCAAACTATACCTATGTCATACTGTGAAATCTCAAAACCGAGGCAGCCAAACTCATCAATATTCTATTTTCTTTGTAATTTCTCCATCAAGTACAAATCGATGAAAACGTTTTTTTTTTTTCTCAAAATAGCTTTTTTTATTTTTTTTTCGAGTGTAACTTATTGATGAGCACATCATTCTGATATAAATGGTTCCTTCTTTATATTTGGCAGAAGAAATATTCATGAAGTGATACAAGAAAAGAATTGCTTAACAGAATAAATAAATTTGAAAATATCAGCATAAAATCGAGTGAGTTAAAAACAAGTATGATGATTTAAACTTAACTACATAACTAACAGTCCCCTAAGCAAGAAATGTAAACAAGTATCGACACATAGTAAAACAGCGATGGTGATTAAACAAAGTGAAATATTTATTTCCCTTTGAAGTTTCCCAGCACCCTCCCAACTTGTTTTGTTTAAACCTCGGACAAGCAATGTTCGATGAGCTGAGTGGTGTATAATAACTCCAACGGGATCAGAACAGGTTGTCTTCAGGAACATGTACTTGCGTAATTCTACCAGGATCCAACCTTCTACAGGACAAAGAGAATAAAAACCATGCAAACAGAATGCTTGGGTATTATGCCTAGTCATTTACATTATAATTTTTTTTATTTTCTTGTTGAGGGCGGGGTAAAGATAATTTCCAGATATTTTTTTTAATATTATTTTAATATTATCATAATTTTTAATTATGTGGATATATAAGAGTGGAATTATAATAAAACGGAATATTGTTTATTAATAAGTTACTGTTTTTTCCCCTCTAATCATTAAAACTTATTCAATCAGAATGCGTGGATATAATGCTTAATCATTTGACATGTTTTTTTTTGTAGGGGGGGGGGGTGTACCTTTAGTTACCAAGTGCTGGATTAGATTGTAATAGATATATCATTAATAACTATCACTTTACCCTACTCATTGGATGATGAGAAGTTTGTGTTCACTTCGTCATTTAAACCAATATGTTAATGATTGTTTAGTTATATTTGTTCTCTACATGACTTTAAACCTCCCACTGTTACTGTTAGGCATGTAATATAGTATAATAATACTTCATCACTTTATCACGGTGATTGTTTCTAGTACACTTGATAATATACCCATTTGACGGCTTGTGACATACGTTTACTACATTGGAACTCGAATCGGGCTTGCGGAATGAATTACATTTTGCTGTTCAATATGTTAATCAATCTTATATCAATCCAATCCATCTATTGCATATTTAGCAATGATTGCTTACTACATCACTTCAAACCAACCATTTATATGTTTAGTAATATTTGTTCATGTTCATTTTAATCAACCCACTTCCCTATTTTTTCTTTCTTTATTGATTGCAACATCAGTTTTATCAATTCAGTGCAAATTTTAAATATTTGTTGACTACATAACTCTCATCCACTCAGTGTGTGTTTAGTAATATTTGTTGACTTCATCCCTTTACTCCACTCATTGTTTATTTAGTAATTTTTGTTGACTACATCCCTATAATCCACGCAGTGTATGTTTAGTAATATTTGTTGACTACATCCCTTGAATCCACTCAGTGTATATTTAGTAATATTTGTTGACTACATCACTTTATCTACTCAGTGTATATTTAGTAATATTTGTTGACTACATCACTCTAATCCACTCAGTGCGTGTATAGTAATATTGTTTGACTACATCACTTTAATCCACTTAGTGTATGTTTAGTAATATTTGTTGACCAGATCCCTTTAATGCACTCAGTGTATATTTAGTAATATTTGCTGACTACATCACTTATCTACTCAGTGTATATTTAGTAATATTTGTTGACTACATCACTCTAATCCACTCAGTGCGTGTATAGTAATATTTTTTGACTACATCACTTTAATCCACTCAGTGTATGTTAGTAATATTTGTTGACTACATCCCTTTAATCCACTCAGTGTTTATTTAGTAATATTTGTTGACTACATCACTCTAATCCACTCAGTGCGTGTTTAGTAATATTTTGTTGACTACTCACTACATCACTTTAATCCACTCAGTGTATGTTTATTAATATTTTTTGACTACATCCCTTTAATCTTACCATATTATGTTCAGTAATATTTATACACACATAACTTTAATCAGCCCATTGCCTATTTATAAATATTTGTTACTATTAACTTTCATCCAATCACTCAACGTGTTTTGCTCACTTGTCTCTACTAACCCGATATGTCAGTACTTTCTTATACTTTTCATTCAGAAACCATCAACTGATAACCGAGATATGACTCAATTAAACAGTTATTGATATATCACAGTTATAGTTAGTTCGTCGGATGACGTCACTGTATATTTGCTACTTTGACTAAGCCATGGTGTGTTCAATACAGTGGCGCGCTGAATTACAAACGTCCGGTGGTACACAAGTACCACGCAAATGGTATTTCGATGCTCTTGCTAGTAATTACAATACCGATATGTTATTAAAACAATATGATGAAACAATCATTATACAGAAGATGGAGTGATTACTTACTTCCCAACGACCAGAGTCGAGATCTAGCCTATAATATTCATCATTCTTAGTAGAATCCGGAGTCCAGAAAACTGTAAGAAACAAAAAAGATTAATAACCATTCATATGATTTAACGAGTAAAAGAATATCAATGATGTATTAGTGAATAAAACAATTTGAACAATACACAATAGAAACAACCATATCACGTTTTACTATGATCTTTATCGTCTCTAGGGATGCAAATTCTTTCTTGTCGCTAAAAATATTTTGGGTTGTCACATGTTCTTTTGAAAAGTGATTTTGGGAGGATGGTGAAGTCGGACATATTGTAGGTGACCTATTTTATACACCAAAAATTGTAGATGTTCCCGATTAGCCCGCCCCCCATACATTCCCTTCCCTAATTAGCACACAACTACAATGGCATATTATACAAGAATATGTTTTCGTGACAATGCAATGATGTAGACAACACACGTTTAGTACGTATTTAAAAAAAATATCAACCTTTTCAATGTTACATGATAAGATCATTACAGTTTTGCAATTAACTTTGCTTTTTTGCAATACTTTACCAATATTAAACAGTTGTTTAGAATTGCTAGTGATTACCATTCCGTCAAATATCAAACCTTTAAAATCATGTTGCATATAACTTGGACATCGATTTGTTTTCTTGCGATGGAGGAACAGAATTAATCTTCTGCCCTTCATTGTATGTTTAACTAAAGGATGCAATACAAGGCAGTGCTAGATCATACAGTTGGATCATTAGTCGCAACTCTGTAAAGGTGTGAGTTGATTTTCATACGTTTCTTCATCCATCGTGTCTCGATGTTTCTCAACTTTTTGACAGAAACTACCAGTCTGACATAGAAGTCAAATTTAAATAGATGGGTCTATAAGAAACTTTTGTCAACAGTTTCACAATTCCAATAATAAACATAAATTAAAAACGTATTTACGGTCATAATAATCAAGTAGACTTTCCAAAAACATCGTCAAAATTTAGATGACTTAGTCGACTTGTTGTGAAAGTAGTCGACATTTCAGAGGTGCTACTTTATGATTAAACAGTTGAAAATTGAAGAATTTTAGCCGAAATTTTGAGATTGAAATTCTGTATTTTCGTTATAAAATAGCAACATTTGCAGTGTCCCACTTGAGCCACCGTAGTACCGAAAAAGCCTTTCTTTAATACAGCAGGTTGACTTAATCAAGAAAACGAAATAACTTTACCTGTTGCAAAGTACACTATACTCTGTATTATACAACATCAATTAGTAAATGATATCTCCCAAATTTCTGACTCATGAATATCTGTCCATGTTTACTACAACATACAATGTCGCCCGTTGATATGGTGCCCTCAGTTTTACTGGAACTAAAACCCAATCAAATGTCGACTACGGGAATGGTTCGAACTGTAAACAACATGACAAATGACACATGAGTCATTAATTGATTAATAAGTTAGAACTTTACCATTCACTCCCCGAGATTTCAGTGTGGATAGAGATGGTCCGACGGGTAATGATGAGGGCTGCAGACAGTCTTTTAGGCTAAAATCAAGAGAAAAAAATAGAATCAGTCAGTTGCCATTACATTCTTCTTTAATTTTTACTATTTTTGATACTGAAGAACAAAGATTAACCAAATGAACGCAATACATCAATAGTTGTCCCTCCCTCTGTAACAGCCGTTTCTTGGAAGGATCAGGAACACACCGGCCACGGAAAAGCTTGAAAACAACTAAAGCTGTATCATGGATGCTTTTTCTTTAAGGCCAACATTTTAACTCCAAATCCAAATGTCTCAAAGCAGGTTCTATTATGATGTGGAGCCATCAATCGGAATCCGATGATAAATTATTACAGCGTGGCACCAGTGAATAGACAAGTTTAAGTACGGTTCTGTTTCATTCTTTTCAACCCGTGTTAACCCCCACCCCGCCTCCTCTTCTTTCCCACCCAGTCCGTTCTGTTCATTGTCGGGTGCTCATAAACGGCACCACACTATTCCTGTTCAAACAGACAGATGTCGCTGATGTAACCTGACATGTTTTCCAACTCTATCTGAAGGAAGAAAGTTTACAAAATGTAAATCATGCAATTATTTGCTCTTACATTTTCCATTTGTTTATAAGGGGTTAATCAACGGTCTAGCGTGCGTTACTCACAGGATTAATGCACGATCGGGGGATAATGCAAGCGATGCACGAGGGCGGAGCCCGAGTGCATCCAGCGATAGCATTAACACCCGGAGTGCATTAATCATGTGAGTAACGCACGCTAGACCGTTGATTAATCCCGTTCATTCATACACTACCATTTGTGTGGGTGAAAAATCATAAAACAAAACATTTTTGGTTACATATAACCAAAGATTTATTAAAATGATGCCCCGTAATTTTACCGTGCGTTACTCACAGGATTAACCACGGTCAGCTGACCTGAATGGACCAATAGGATTTAGGAATCTTTACTAAGTATGAATGAATTTTTGTTTATCAGTTATTGAAAATAACCGATCATTTTCAACATACCTTATATAGAAGGAATATCTCGAGGGCGCTTGTAAGGAGGGGGGGGGGGTCGTAGGTAGGGTGTGGGTCGAGAATATGGGAGGTGTTGGTGATACCTTCTACAATAACAGGATTTTGAATTAATTTCAATCAAGTCGTTTGAATATAATTGTAAATTGCTGAGTTAATTTTCTGCGAGTTTTGATGATCTCAAAAACGCACACACAGATCCACAAATAAGTTAACAAACAAATAAAACTAGATATTTACCTTCATTACGTCTGCATCAATTTATCGTTTAAGGCATTTACATAACCAGAATGCAATAATTACATTGTAGTTTCGATGATGAAACATGAGCAGTTTTCGTCATGAATCTGACGTAATATATAGAGTGTACAACATACTTGGTCTCAGTAATACGGTGAAAGCAGTGTGATGTGACAAACACTATATTCAAAATGACACAGGCTGTCCTGAAATGACCATTGACCTCAACAACATGATTCTTGTACTAAATGTGATAGACAACATACTAATACTAAATATGACATCTGTCCTTATTGAAATATTATGTAAAAAATGATTTTCACAATTTGACCCCTGGTGAACTCAAACGACCATTGACCTCTACCCACAACATTAGGCTTCTTCTGCTCAATGTGGTACAATAACATACCAAATATGCGATCTGTTCAAGCTTCTCTTGCGATATTATGTTTAAGAAGGTGTGGTAGTGTAGCGAAACAGGTAAGAGTGGAGCAAAGTAAATGTTTGTCGTTTGTTGACTTCAAACGACCTATGACCTCCACCAAACGCAGTATTAGGCTCCTTAAATTTGATATGGTTCATCTTCAAACCAAATATGAGATATTTCCAAGGTTCCCTTCTTGAGATATTGTGTTTATAAGGTTTTCACAATTTAACCCTGGAGACCCCAAATGACCTGTGACCTCCACAAAAAAAACATAGGCTTCTTATAATAAATGTGGTAATTCTACACACAAAATATGATGTCTTTCCAAGCTTCGCTTCTTGAGATATTGTGTTTACAAGGTATTCAAAATTTGACCCTGGTGACCAAAAATGACCTTTGACCTCTACCAACAAACATTAAGCTTCTTGTACTCAAATGTGGTACATTTACACACTAAATATGAGGTCAGCCCAAGCTTCCCTTCTTGAGATGTTGTGTTAACAAGGTATTTAACCCTGGTGACCACAAATGACCTTTGAACTCCACCAACAAACAATAGGCTTATTATAATCAATGTGGTAATTCTACACACCGTATATGCAAATGGTACGACCTTACCACCATGAGATATTGTGTTTACAAGCTGGGCGACACAAACACACACACACATGCACAAGCGCGCTCGTAATTCACGAATGAAAAGGTTACGATCATCATCGAAACCCAAAATGGTCGACTATATGTTTTGTTTCTTCAAATTTATCGTTAACATCGAAAATTTACATTATTTCCTCAATATTGGCAGTTTACATGAAATGTGTCATTAAAATAAAATTTTGCTTTTAGCATTATTCTAACCGTAATGCAATGTAATGTTTTCTGATGAACATATGTACGTTTAAACCTTTGCTTGTCTTCGATCATACATATCAGTTGGTTGAGATATGAGAACGTTAGAAAAAGTTAAAACGAGCCAGAGAATGAAGAAAGTTTGTAAATGGCGGTAGCATTAGAAAAACGACAATGCACCGTGCTATTGCAGTTTTAAAAGACTAATCACTTCCGTTGTATAATCAACATTTTATTCGACTCCGCCTGGCGTGGAGAAAATGTTAAACAGTACATGTTGCAAAGATTAGCTCTGTCTTGATGTTTGTTTATCAGTTACTGAAAGTGCCGGCTTATTTTCAACAATTCCATTAAATAAAAATAGGGGCGCAGCCAGCCCTCCCCACCCCCTACCATTCCTCCCCAGCTGAGATTTCAATCTTCATATCATTTCTTGTGATTTCATTAGTAATGTACAACCTTGGTATTATAGGCACGTATAGGCATGGCGTACAGAAAGAAAAAAAAACAACGTTTTGTTTAACCCCTCATCACGTATATGCACGATCGCGTATGCGATGATTGTGCGTTTGTGTTAGTTTCCACAAGTTTGAATAGAATAACAATAAACGTAGAGAGCTCCTAACATGTTAACTGTGTGAACAGTGTAATAGTCTAATGTGAAACTACGGTTCACAAATATATTAAGTCTAACCCTAACCCCTAGTGATGCACAGTGAATATACATATATACAGGGCTTTTTTTAAGAGACGAAATGGGGGGGGGGGCGAATCCCAAGTCCTATAGATACAATCCACCCACTCAGCTCATTTGACCTCTCGATCTCTTTTTGACATGTCAACAAATAATAATAATAATAATAATAATAATAATAATAATAATAATAATAATAATAATAATAATAATAATAATAATAATACAAACCTAACGATTAATTTACATCTAAAATTCCCTTCAGCATATATATGCTACAGCTACCATCAATATGACCTAGCCTGCTACTATATATTATTAACTGTAAACAATGAATAAAGCTTATAATGTAACGTAAAATCCTTTATTCCCCTACGAAGTCATTTTGGAGAATACTTTTCTTTGTGTGGCGTCCTTAATATGCCAATCGTAACTTGTTGTTAAACGCGTATGTCGCTGTTATTTGGATTTCTCATTTACACACAATGTTCATTCTATCTACACTATAAATTACGACACAACATATGAATAAGTTTTTATAAATTAGCTGTAAAAGAAGGTTGTGCTAGTAAATCATATTTGATAATTTCAAAATTTCTCCGACTGATAAAAGTAGGGGCATGGACCTTTATAGGAGGGCCTGAGTAGTATTTTATACTATAGGGTATGTTGCTCTGGGGTCATTCAAGCCAATGTAGGGCATTGGGGTTCCAACCCGGAAATAAGAATGTTACACGATAGATAGAGTGTGGTCCCTAACGCAAAGTTTTGCTATAAGAAATACGCTGTGTGACCTTTAAGAAAAACAGGGGATGGGAGAGGGGGGGGGGGGCACCAGTACTAGTGATCCTATTCTTCCCTAGCAGAATCCCTAAATCCGCCGACTGAACCATATTCCCCCAATTAATTAAGATCGTTTTCGATATAATAATAGGCCTAATGAAATCGTATAAGATGTTAGTAGTTAGTATCGTTTTATTCCAAACATCGTGTGGCTAACGTTATAATACAGAGACAGATTTAGTACTTGTCAAAATGACCTCAGAACAACAGATTATTGACGTATATCCAGATACCGAAGCTGCAGTCGTTAAGTCACGTGACGTATTACAGCGCGATTGACAGATGTATGATGATGTACACACTGTGTGATTAGATACAGCCTGATCACTGTACGATAATATAATAGTAGAATATTGACTCCTAAAAATGGATAAAACTTTCCAAAGTACGGTGAGGCAGTCGTATCTGGATGGATTATTTTGTGTGATTGTGCGTGTATTAGAGAGAGAAAGACCTAGAATACTGTAGATCACAGCTACTAGACTTTGCTCTTTCAACTTTGTTTTGTTTTTCTCACTAGAGACGCACGGCGTGACGTGGCGGGGCGGGCAGAAGGGGGGGGGGGTTTGTAAGTAGTATTGTAAAAGATGAATACAAATAAAGGTATGAACTATAACGGACAATCGCAATAATGAAATATACTTCTTTTTGGTAACGAAGTTCCGATACATCAGTAACAAAATGAAGAAATGTTAATATATCAGCGGGAGGGGGGGGGGCGGGGGGTTCAACTACCAGTGGAACATGGTAGGGTAAAAGCATAAGGTGGGGAGGGGGCTGTGGAAACCACTTATAGCTGCAAAGTAAAGAAGGGGGTAAAGGAAGTAATATTTTACAGGGTCTAGTGAGGGAGTAGTTACGGGTGTAGGAACAAGGTTAGGTGCGGTAGATGTGTACATGAAACGGGGCTTGGGTCCGTTGCTATAACTTGTGTTGGAGGGAATATGCTAGTTATTACGAAAATATTTATTTCCGTCTTAAATCAATCATTTATTGTCCAATCTAAAGCCAATAATGAACTTAATTTCTTTTTCTTAAGACTTTTTGGGCTCAAGTATGATGCACATGGCATACTATATCATAAATACCCTGGCTTAAAATCACTGATTTGAACACATTGCTTTCTGTTGGACAAATAACTAGTTATGAAAAATTCCCGAATTCTATGATGTTTAAGTTTGTAAAGTAATAAACAATATATAATTGTGTCAATAGCTTTTCAGATCAATGAACCATCTGTAATTGCTTTTTATATGATCTAGTGGTATAGTGATGTTTTCCAGTAATATTAATGATATTAATATATGTAGACCGTGCAGGCCTGAAATCCTACGGACTCTCAAAAAGGACATGAGCTTGGCAGGAAAGTTATCTAGACTTTTTTTTTCAAACAAAACAACTTTTGAAGTACTTTGGGTAACAACGGTAGTGAATGTGTATTGTTAATAACTTATAATCCAAATGTTGATACTACCCAACCTCCTACCCCCAGTGATACACATGAAAGCCTACAACTTCATTCACCATGTGATGTTTGTTGGTGATAATTCCAGTAACAGTACTTAAAGTGAACAGCTTTATCACAGTCAAAAACTCCTGAGACTGGTTTGTTTGTTTTGGGAATTTTCCTAGTGCTTAACTAGTCATGTCTACTAGTCAACTTTCATGCATACCCTTATATTTTCTCTCTATCCTTTCTTCTTTAATTATTATCTTCACAAAAGGAAGAAAAGTAACAGTAAACAAATTCTACTTAAAACAATAAACATAAATTTCCTTCACAGTTTTAGAGTCAATATCAAGAAGCCTCCCAACGATTTCAAACCAGACAGTGTCTAAACGTGACGTACCTATTGCAATATCCAGGTACTTGTTTATCAGTAAATTCCAGGTGTTTTTGAATAAGGACGCGCGCGTCTGTTACATTGAATACAACTTCTTTTCATTGTATTGTTCAAGTATTTGATTGACAGGTGTTGAACAAAAGAAAATGTTAAACTATTGCACAGTCAGTGTACATCTTTAGTTAGAAAAAAAATGATGAAATAAGTTCAATGGACTTTTGCGATGAAACAAAATGTTTACTGAGCAGAAAAGAGTGGACATTGTTAACGTATGATATGTATGATATACATGTGTAGAGTATTGGGTATATATGACAGGTCAGTTTTTGCAAATGGGAATATTGTAACAACACACTGTAGAGTATATAGAGATAATATAAGGGTTATTGGCCTTGTAGGTTTGGGAGGGAGGAGGGGGGGGGGTGGGGGGTTGGGAGGGGGATTGTTTGGTAGGGGACAGGAAAATACTGCAATGTTAGTAATGATCTACATTAACATCTGAGAGATTTTTCTTTAAACAGATGTATTTGTGTTTGTTTCTATTAGTATATACTGCAAACAATGAGAACAGAAGAGAAAATAAAAACACGTGATTTTGAGTGTTATTTACATATAGACTGTTTAATTGGTCTCTACTGTGTGCGGATTGACTGTAATGTTATGTGGGCTAATAATATGCATATATCAAGAGTTGTCAGTCATGGCAGTGGGGGGGGGGAGGGGGCAAGGGTTGTGGGGAGGAGATGACGACAGGTTGATCAGAAGAGACGGACAATAATAGTATGACAGGAAACCTTGCTGAGTGTGTGCGTGTGTGTGTGTGTGGGGGGGGGGGTTAGTGTGTGTGTGAGGGTCAGTGTGGCGGGTTGGGGGGGGGCAGGGGTGTTGTTAACAAGATAAGTTCCCAAGTGTTATAAACATAGATTAACGAAATGGGGTAGGTGGTCTGGCATAGTTTAGTTGTGAGGGTTGGGGAGGGGGCGAGGGGTTGATTAGGGAAAGCTTAGGGTAGTACAGTTGAGAGAGGTGCCATATTAATAGATGCGGCCAATTACGATATATTTAATTTATACCACTGTCTTGTTTTTACTTTTACATAAATGTGCATTAATTATCCGTTCATTTATAAACTAATTAAATAACATTTTCTCCTGATAAATAGAGAGGAAAGTATTGACCTTTAGTATGACAAACTTTATTTTTTTTCTTTCTAGTTTATCTCCTTATAATTTTTCTGTTAATCTAACTCATCAAAGTTTGTGTTTATTTATTTTTGGTAGATTTTGGCAAAACGTCTATTTTCATACTACAAGATGATGCTTACTTGAATTATTTATTCCTCATATCTTGGTCTAATTACATCCTACAGTTTGTTATTGTTTCAATGAGATATATTGTTTTTTTTACATTTAAGCTACGGACTCCTATCTCCTTATTTCAATACATTTAAGTTTGTTGATGAATTTATTGTTAAGATTTATGTTTTCCTGTCTAATTTTGTCTCTATTTTACTCTCCCATTAATCATATTCCTTACCTGATGACTGTTCTTTCATTGTTAGTTTATTTCTTTATTCAATTTCTTCTTCAATTGTTTTGTTTACTTCTACAATTATCTGAACCTATCAACAAACCTTCTTTTTAATAATTATTTATTCCTCATATCTTGGTCTAATTACATCCTACAGTTTGTTATTGTTTCAATGAGATATATTGTTTTTTTTTACATTTAAGCTACGGACTCCTATCTCCTTATTTCAATACATTTCATTTTGTTGATGAATTTATTGTTAAGATTTATGTTTTCCTGTCTAATTTTGTCTCTATTTTACTCTCCCATTAATCATATTCCTTACCTGATGACTGTTCTTTCATTGTTA
>JAIPMN010176119.1:0-10221 GCA_020650975.1 Apostichopus californicus
TGTCCCGTACGTCACATGTCCCGTACGTCACAGGACAATTTTCATTTGTGTAATCACTGAACTGGAATGGCTTCATATTTTTTTCTAATATGTTACAGCTTAGCCCTTGAAAGGTTAGGCTATTCACTAGTTATAACAGTTTGATCACTGCCCTCCTAATTTCAGAGGGATTTCAGCTTTGTTCTTTAGTAAAAAAAACACAAAATTCTCTGGTCCCGTACGTCACACTGTACATTAATTAAGATGGGACCTAATTAAAGCAAGTGTAGGAAATCTTCATGAGTTTGTTATAAAGTAGCAGCAATAACAAATATGAAAACCTGAAAAAGTTTCTGGAAAATAGATTTTTTATAACTTTTAGACACATTTAAGTCTCTGAAATGTCCCGTACGTCACAGTGCAAATAGCTTGGACCTGCCCAAATACTCAAATTAAAGAAATTTATACATGAGGGAGATTTTTTCAGTTTTGTTTTACCATAGCCCATTGGGAGGGTGAAAGCATAATGATTGTGGACAAATATCCCCCATGCCCGTTCACCTTGGTGATGCCACTGGTTACTGTGTTTTTTAAACAAAGTAGATCATTCTTCTGTAGGCGATAATATTTGTTGCCAAGATAGTGACAGCGGTATTTTACCGGCAGTGTCAAGTTTCAGTAAGCCGCCATGATCCCATTGAACTGACAACTTAGACAAATTTCAACGTTTAATCACATTGCAAAAATACGATGATATGCAAATGTGGTCAAGGTTCCAAACATCAGTGTAATCTTCAAATTTCCACGATTCCCTGTCCTCAATAATACACACGTGAAATCAGTGTTGTTTGGTTTAACAGTACTTAGTACAGCCTACAGGACTAATGGAAGTAGGCTACTACAAGTTTGACAACGTAGTACACACTGGGAGCTGTTTCTGAGCAATAGATAGGCAATCATGATGATGTCAGAATTTTGTCCCAATTTGCAGAGTTCATAGGAATGAAAACTTCAGACAATAACAATGCCTTTGTCTAACCACAATGCTAATCGGACACACATGCATTGGCAGGTGTACTTACATTTTAATTCATAACTGTACATTTAACAAACTGTATACTGGACTACATGTTTCATGAACTAATACTCCCTCCTTCTCTCATCTCATATCACTGTTAACATTCATTCATCTTTTGTTGTAGGATAGTGCAGAAGGACGACTACTCAAACCATGGAATGGTTGGATGAAAGGCAGTAAAGTGTTCCCAAACTGCACCAGGCAGACAGCATGGGTTGATAGAAATGATGTAGAAAGCTTACATGATAAACCTCTCCATCATGAAAATTCCTCTTCATCTTCTGGGCCATCAAACAAGAAGCAGAGTGGAGGTACTTCTTCTGAGACCTATCTCACCACCCAACCTTTAAGCAAAGGTTAGAAAGATACCACACTCCAGTAACCATGTGATAAGCATACAATAATTAATGAAATGTTAACCTCTGAAGAATCATACACATACCCTGAAGCAAACATTTTTTGTTTTGCCTTCTTACTATTGTAGCTGCACTGTAGCGACATAAATAAATCAAGGTAATTATAAATTGCTTAAACTATGCAGAATTATGGGACATTGCTTTAAGTACATGTCCAAAAATTTTGGAAATCATGAAACAAGTTTGTATGAATTGTATACAAATAAATATGTCATACAGCACTTCATTGCAATGTTGACTTTATTGAAAAAAATCCACAGCCGTTTTATGTTAAACTGCTGCCATCCTAACCGTGGAATTCATGATGCTGACTAACTTTTACAAGGTGTCAGCACTGCTCTGGAGTTGATCCCATGACAAAGTAATAGTACTTAGCCAACATGACAAATGCTCTTCAAGAACAAGTTGGCTCATACTTAGAATAGCCATAGCACAGAATATTTAAGAAAGGGACACTGGATATTTCTCTGGCAAAACCTGCTTCACAAATTGTTTGCAGTAGTTACTGATGGTATGTGATTGAAAGTTTATCACAAATTAATCAATTCAATCAAACAACTTGATGCACACTTGCCTAGTTTTTGTCTGAGAATTTGGCTTCTTCTGACCAGAAACAACCACAGACCAAATTGATTTCGTTCACTGGCACAGGAGGGAGAGGCAAGGGGGATATTTGTATACTAACAGGTCAAAAGTTGAATGAAGTGAAAAGTGACTTTTTGCTATGAATACAAGGACAAGTGTTGAATAGCAATGCATCCTTTATAAGTTTTATAAAATGCAAAGTTTAAAATGGTGACTGAGGGCAGAGCTCAAGATAAAAATGACATAATTGCTGTTTTCTAAAGTAGGGAGTTAATGAATGAAGGGAGTGGATTTTAAATGTCCTTTTACACAGCGCATAATTCATTCTTCATGAATGTGGTGTTTGGAATGAGAGATGAAACTCTGAGGATTGCCCTCCTATTTTTACTTTACATTTGAATTTCACAAAGAGCAGTGAAGCACCTAAATTTTTCATTGCCCACTTCATGTGTTTGACAAATTTGAGGTTATGAAACATTCGTAGTTTGTGTTGTTTCTGTGTTAGTTTTATTGTAATTTTGGCAAGTGAGACTTTCACATATTTTGCACATATTTCATTACAACAAAACCATATTTTCAACAAGCCAATTCAAGTAGTTTCATGTGCTTTGTATGAATCCACAATAATTTTGTTTTATCTACTATTGTTATAGGAAGTAGTGATCGGAAGTCCTATCCAGGTATTGCTCAACAGGTAGTATCAGAGACAAAACATCAGTCAGCAGATGATGGTCAGTATGAACAGGAGGAAGAACTTAAGGTATGGCATAAGAAAGGCAAAAAAACAAATCAGCATAGACCAGAATCAGAAGAGATGTCTTCCATGGCATCAGGGTCTGATCACAGAATACCTTCAGGAACTATGGTTGAGGAAGAGAGGTGTACTAGTGATACAAAAAAATCGTGGACCACCAGAATAACCAGCTATATCTCAAGAGCAGGTAAGTATTAGTAATGCCTATATGACTTTGGCATAGAAGCTTAGCTATTCATATAGCTTATGATTGTCATGCAACAGTACATCGAGTTTAATAAATCTGGAGGAACTATCACACAGTAAATACGCGCGTATGCGCGTACCATGCGTGGAGGGTCATGTGATATGTTCCAGGGTGGTACTAATATATTACTCTCCCCATTACGCATGATGATTTCACCCAAATAGTACGTAAATGTGTATGCGTGCTTAGAGCAGCAGACGACACCTGTTACCTAGCAATAACCGTGCCTGTAGCCTAACGTGAGAGCTATATTCCCGTCAAGCAGCATTAGGCTCTGTTCCATGGAGAATTCTGTGGTTGCACTGAACTAAACATTTCCCCACAGCAAGCCCAATGTATCTGTACTTGTTCTGTGCCAGCATGTCTAACGTTAGCATATTAGCACTATTTTGTAGCCCTGAAGTACCAGTACCTTCTTACGCCGTTAGTTCTCATGTCCGATCCGTCTTGGTGCAAATCTTTCACGAAGTCACTAACACTATTCTCGAACTGCTACAGAGAAATATCAGTTTGGTACCACCCTGGAACACATCACATGACCAGGCCTGTAAAAAGACGGCAAAACGGGAAGCTCATTGCCGGGAAATCTTGATAACTCGCGGGAAATCTCACACGCAGGGAAAAAAAAAATAATGTGGAAACAAGGTTAGAGAAAGAGCCAAAGAGGAAATAAAATGTAAAAAGACGATAAAAAACAAATCAGAAAAACTTACTAGTGTCTGGGTGTCGTTATTTCTCACTTGAAACATCCCAAAATAGCATCATAATTATTTAATACACTCAAGGCATCGCCGCCGCCAGCCCGCTGCATCTCTCAAGCCAGTGTTGGAAAACCTTGTTCAATTTCCCGCGAACACACTGCCGATTTCCCGCCGGTGTTCGCGCAGCGAGCATAATGGCGTGGGGTCCAGGGGCCCGCCTTAGGGCCCTGGTGGGGTCAAGGGGTGGAACCCCTTGTGGGGGGTCCAGGGGGCGAAGGTCCCCGGAAAATGTTGGTATTTTTGCGTGTCTGGCAATAAAAAATTCGCAGTTGAGGAGGCAAATACTGACAACTTTTTGAATTTAAATTGTCAAGAAACTGATGAAAATTTTAATGTGACAAGTTAGAGTAGCTATATTTTGTTATAAAATGAAAAGAGATTTAATCTGTCTTACAATCTTTAAAAAGTTTAACTTACAAAACTTCCGATATTATGAAACAAACAACGTTAGGCAAAGCCCCGTTTCTAGACTGCCTAACAATGAATAGCTTGCACTATACGTACATCAGTTTACAACTGCAGTACGGTTTAACCCTACTTAAATACTACGGTAGGCTACAGTGCTGTGAATTTTCCCAGGTACCTTCTAGAAATTCTAGAAAATACTTTCTTTTTCCCCCGCTTAACACCAGATGTGGTCTTACGGTTTATTCATAAATGGGTGTACTAGAGCCTTGTTTACATGACATTAGTTGCATTTAGCACGATATGCCAGTTTTGTGTGAATTTTTCGAAAGTGTTTTGTTCGATCTTTCGTAAAATTTGAAAGGTGTAGGCCTACCAACTTACTTTTCGTACACAATTGGTCATTTCTCTACTGATTTTCAGAGTTTTTATCTCCATACAGTCAAGTGAATACGTTGTGTATTGAGTATAAACTTATCGCGAATGCAAGAAAACGATGCGGGGATTTCCAGCAGACAAATGTTTTCTTTGTGGGATTACTGAGTCAGTTGAAGGGAATCCCGCACCTTGGAGGGAACACTGAACTGAAGTTAAATTCATATGACAGAAAACGTTTACTTACTAACATACAATATCAATTTAAAAAAATGTGGAATGGCAATATTGTTCAAAACATTTCCCGCGAGGCTGATTTATTACAGCAACCTTCCCGCGCTGTGCCGTGGGTGTCAGTGTGACATTGCCTTTTACACAATCAGTTTTGTTTTTATTACGTTTATTTAGTCTTTATCAGAAATATTTTTGAAGATGTGGAAAGCCTGCTCAGTTTGATCGATCCAACACAATATAATAATAAAGGCTTACTGGGCGATCTTTTCAATGGATTTTTATTTCATTTGTTTCTATTTTTATCGTAAACCATATCCCATTTATCTCTCTGCTCCAAGCCATGCGGCACACTGTGCATAAAAACTCATGGGATCCATCGCGCACTCGATTTCTAAAATACACGTGCTCGCTTCAGCTCCACTGATGTGTAGAGATCAGTGGCTCACTCGCATCGCATGTTAACTTTACGATGTTTGTTTACATCACATAATGATAATTGATGTTGTACAATGTGACAGCCGGGGTAAAGATTTATAATAAATTATGATCAGACTGGTTGATTACGTGAGATGAGACTACTTTGAGTTTTGTCAAGGTAGGAACTCAAGAAACTGACACACTAAAGCAGTTTGTTTTAAAAATTATATTTATTAGCTTTTTAAGTTCAAATTAGCACTGGTCTTCAACGATCGCAAGTTGTTTTAAATCACCAAAAAGGTGCACCAAATGGCGCCAATTGCATCCTCATTTTTCAAAAATCTGTACCTTGTGATACCTGCGCCGCTCCGGCGGCGCGATGGCTGCTTCACAGCCATATTGTTCGCGGGAAATGATACCTTCCTTGCCGGGAAAAAAACATTTTTTACAGCCCTGCACATGACCCTCCATGCATGGTACGCGTGCCCAATTGACATGAATCCTCCAGATTTATTAAACTTGTTGCAACAGTATTGATAAGGTAGCATATGCCCTATTAAACTACTAATCAATATTTTTAAATAATGTGATCTATCGAGTCTTTACAAGGTTTAATCTGTTACAAACCACCACACCGAGAGCCGATTTGTGGGTTCCTGACATCCTTTATCTGTTTACCTCAATAGCTACGATATGTTGACAGATTAGATGAGGGTCTTGAGCTACTTTGATCTTCATTGATGAAAATTCTGTCCAATTTTTCAAAATTCTTTTGTGTTTTGATCATTTGCACAATTGGAAATGAGGGATGAGGGATTGAGGGAAATCTTGCATATCATGGGTCCATTAAGATAACTAAACATTTCTCTATGAATCCATTTAAAAGGTAACTATCCCTTAGATATCAATGAATGCATTTTAAAGGTGTCATTGTATTAGTATATAATATGTTGATGCTTACAAACTGTCTGTTGCATACTTCTAAAAGATAGTGTAGCC
This sequence comes from Apostichopus californicus, assembly GCA_020650975.1. Taxonomy (NCBI): domain Eukaryota; kingdom Metazoa; phylum Echinodermata; class Holothuroidea; order Aspidochirotida; family Stichopodidae; genus Apostichopus; species Apostichopus californicus. The sequence continues at coordinate 6,251 of JAIPMN010176119.1, forward strand.
CCCTTTCATGTTTTTTAAAAAATATTTTTGGTACATTTTCCGGCTAAAAGTTGTAACACTAAACTCTTGTTTCTAGAACCAGTTACTCTAAATTAAAACTCTGTCAGCTAGCCTTACACCTTTTTGGGAATCTTGTGTCAATGACTGAAGGAGATACATTATTGACTTCAGAAGATCAATGTAGATTGACAATTGTTTCCCAAATTAATAAGCCATGTGGATGGTAGTAATTCCTCTTGGTTTAAAAGAATAAATTGTCTTTTTATAATTACCATACTTTATTGCAGGCCTGCTTTATTGGTATTGCTGTGTTGACAAATACTCAGCTTAACTTAAAGAAAAGTAGTTAGAAGTTATTGAGGTGTTCATGAGGTTATTATGCTTTTGTTGAGTTCTGTATCAGAAGTTAGCAACAATAACAACACACTTTGCTTCCATATGTAAATAGTTGTTTGAATTTTAATCTATGGCGCACAGCAGTTCCACATTAGTTTCACATGATGTAATATCCCACATGCTTTAGGAAGTTCTTACACTTGTGCACAGCATGATTCTGTATGACCAGATAAAAATAGCAAAATACAGATGGGATAGATTGAGTGAAGCCCACATCTAAATCTACATGCAAGTGTTATAAGGTGTTTGCTTTTAAGTCATGCAAATGGCATTGTATATTGTTAAGTAGCTGTGAGTCTTTTCTTGTTTGTTCACATTATGTAACATCCCACATGCTTTAAGAAGTTCTTAAACTTGTGCACAGCATGATTCTGTATGACCAGATAAAAATAGCAAAATACAGATGGGATAGATTGAGTGAAGCCCACATCTAAATCTACATGCAAGTGTTATAAGGTGTTTGCTTTTAAGTCATGCAAATGGCATTGTATATTGTTAAGTAGCTGTGAGTCTTTTCTTGTTTGTCTTATGAAGTAACTACATGCACATATTATTTATTCATTCCTAGATCCACCACTGTATCCATTTTCTCTGTATGAAGTTAAAGCTATAGTTGCTGATAGCAAACTCTGCCATGGATTGATCTCTGAACTGAAATTGATGGATAAATGGAGAGCAAGTACAAAAAGAGATCAGAAGGACTTCTTCAAGTTAGAATCTGTGCTGCAGAGTTGGTGGAAAGATATACATGAAGGGCATCATGTTCATCTGCAGAGCTTTCTCATGTTTCTTGGACAGTATGGAAGAGAAGATATTAGGGATCACATTGAGAAAGGTAAACTATTAACTTAGAATATTCTGATATTCAAAGTTGTGTGTTTATAAAAATGAGCTGTAAATCTTTTAGTGATGGGAACAGTCCAAAAATTTGCTCCTGGGTACCCAATTGCCTATTTTGGTTGGTCCTCTGGGTACCTGTTCATTATGCAACCAACCTAACACCCAACTCAACCTATACAATGAAAGCATACATAGGCTTATGTTGCTACATTTATAGGCTAGGCCCTCTGACACTTATATGTTAAAACTGTAATCAACCTGTGAACTGATTTGTATGCCAAGGCTGCATGTTTATATTTACCACTTATATGTTAAAATTACGTTTTGAAATCAGCACATTTTTGCCTCCAATGATGGCTTTGATTGGTCTATGAAAATGTTTTGCAACTTCCAAATGTGTAACCCTACGGCCATTCTAGTCTAACAGTGCATCGCCCCGTGGAGAAATTTCTCTGTGAAAATTTGGTTTGTGTAAAATTTTGAAAGATTTCTTGAAGCATTTGTTGGGGTACATTTGAATAAATTGCTAAAATTAAGCAATTGGAGACAATAATAATAATAATAACAATCAGCAGTTATTTTTACGACGCATAAGCGACCACAAATGTGGGAGAAACCCGCAAGGGCTTATGGATTACAAGAAACCTACAGCACTTATATGGCTCTGGTAATATCATACTTGTACTATCCAATAATGTTCTCTCATTGCTGTGCACTAAGGAGCACTCCAGGAGGTCCTGGCTATTTATACTGTAGATTAGCTGAAAAGTCCATAACTACATCAATCAAACCTAATCGTTAAATGGTGATGTCCGATGTGTAATGATGGACCATTCACATGTTACTAGATTGTTGCTAGTATAGAAAAGTTCTGTTCAACTTTTGTGGGACCAGTTCACTAAATTTGATACGGGGGTCATCAACTTCTGAGCTGTGCAACAATCAAGTTTTGTTGCAATGAAATTGTACAAGTACCTGTATGCAATGCGGAGACATTACTTAGGCTATACAGTGCAGTGTACACATGTAAAAATAACCGAACGTAGTTGATCAAAACTTTCTCAAGCGGGAATTGTAAAAAATGTTCACCAAGTTTTACACTTAAAGAAATCAAGATGGAAAGGAATATCACCAACTGATGAAATCTTGGAAAAATACACATAAGTTTTGTCCTCCCTTTCATTAATGCAAATAAAAGAATAGGAAGCATGGGCCATCAAGATTATGATATATACTTTGTTGAGTGGGTAATAGCGATGGCAATGATTCCATTGATACCAAGCAATTTGCAGTGAAAGAGTTCAGTTTCTTGCTAGTCAAACAAGCATCTTTGAAATTGCAGAAAATGTATGAGATCACTATCAAATCTATGTAAACATGTAGCTCTTTCCCCAAACGTATATGTGGTACAGTAGCCTGGTGTCATTGAATTACTAATGGTTTCCAAGCAGTCTGGAAAACAGGATGGTTGGGAAAAGTAGAGAAAAAGAAATACCTCCTTTTTAGTTCTTGAATGTCCATGAATTTTGAAGATTAGTCTGTAAAAGGGATGAAAATTTCTCATGTGAACACTTCTGCTTGTTGCTGTTTCCACAGAAAAAATTAAAAAGATATTGGATTACTTGCCATAGGCAGGCAAGAATGCTTTGCCTTCAAGTTGGCGTGGATGTTGATGCATGTGTGTGATTCAAGTTTGTAAAAATGATAACTCAAAATGAACATGATGACAGGACTTGACATTTGGTATGTGGATTTGTGTTAGTTATAGGGAGTGCAAGAAGATTATTACAATTGGTGGAGATCAAAGGTCACTGAGGTCACTAGAGGTCAATGTCTGTAAACCTTGTAAACAAGTTAACTCAAAAAGGACAACTTGGTTGAAGTTCATATCTGTAGATTTCCCTTGATAGGTGCAAAAAGCCTTTTGTGGTCAAAGGTCATTTGAGGTCAACATAAGAGAAATTCTTTTAATTTCTTGTAACCATGTTTACTCCAAAAGCCAAACTTGGATGAATTTTATACTTAATATGTGATTGCACCTTAGTGCTTACAAGAACACTATTGTCTTTTAGTGGTGGTCAAAGATTGTTTGGGTTCAGCAAAAGTCAAAGTCTGAAAAAAACCCATAATGTAGACACACTTTCGTTTCCAGCAGTGTCCCACAGTAATTGCTCTTGTTAGAAATTAATGTGGGAAATATCTGATGGATATTCAACTAGGATATAAATCTAGAGTCATAGGGCAATCAATAGATGTGTACTGTAACACAGCTGTATTATCCCCTCATGATTCCTTTGAAGAGGTCTTTCATCTTATCATCAATTTCCAGAAACTAAGTAAGGTATATATAGACAAGTATTAATTCATATACTTTGCATTTTTTTGTATTTCTCTGATTTGTTTCTTCGTTTTCTCTTTCCTTTTTCCTCGGGAGTAACTCTACTACAGTACCGCTCACGTATAACTCCGCGTAGACGTATACTCTACGTTTATCTACACGATTATACAAGATTATACTTTGTTATACGTTTCTGTACGCAACTTTCTACGCGGTGTCTACGCCGTGTCTACGCCGTGTCTACGCGGCTTAGGGCTTCGCTCTAGTGCCCCTGAATAGGGATTATATGCGCGTAAAGACGTACAATCTCGTATAATCTGTAAACGTAGGGTTTTGGCAGCCGCTTTACATAGCAGAGCTTCTATGGGTTAGAATAAACTGTGATGAAGAAAAGAGT
>JAIPMN010176269.1:0-10243 GCA_020650975.1 Apostichopus californicus
ATCAACACATGCAGTTTTCAGTATTGAAATTGGTATTTTCTTTGTTCTATTAGGATGAGTGTTAGTTATTTGAAGCAGAGAGATAGCATAGAAAGTTTCAACATCCTACGTGAATTTTGAAATTTTGGTCCATTGGAATCCTATGGGAAAAATAACGGGCGAACATTGACATACACCAGAAATATATAACGGTTGTAACACATTGACATACATCACATGTCAGGCAATTTTTCATAAAGTTTAAAACATATATAGTCTTGGACATTTTCCTATGATGGCATATAGTCATACCTGCCACACAACCAAACGAGAGCAATAGGTGATGCATATCAGGCTTAGTAGCGCATGAAATAGGTAACGGTCGAACAGTATGTCAATGTGTTACAACCGTTATAAATGTACCATTAAAAATTGCAAAACTCAAAAAGTATACAGTGCATGTAGTTCCTTTTGTGTATACAGATTCCTACCATGAAATAGTTTATAAAAACCATGGAAACTTCATTTGATGATGCACATGGGGGTATAGTGGTACGTTGGAAAAAGATTGACATACACATGAGTTACATTTTTGTATGTCAAACTTCTTAAAATTTGCCACCTGTGCCCCATGTGCACCAAAAAATGATGTTTTCAGTGTTTATATAAACCACTACTGGCTAAGATTCTAAGTGCAGTAACATGGATCATATACATTTCAAATCTTTTGAGTTATGCCATTTTTTAACGTAAATTTATAACGGTTGTAACATTTTTTACATGTTCACCCGTTATCTATTTCATGCTGTACTGAGCGTGATATATACATCATATATTACTCTAATTTGGTTGTGAGTTAGACATGACTGTATGCCATCATAGGAAAAGGTCAAAGACTAGGTATGTTTCAAACTTTATGAAAAATTGCCATCTATGTGATGTATGTCAATGTTTTGCAACTGTTGTATTTTCTTGCCGTATGTCAATGTTCAACCGTTATTTTCCTATAGGATTCTAATGGGCCATTTTTTCAAAATTCAAGAAGGAAGTTGAAACTTTTTACTCTAGCTCTTTGCTTCAAATGAGTAATATTGAACATTACAGAACATTGGAAATATCAATTTTAGGGGTGGAAAACCTCTATGTTATCATTTCGTGTTGGTTTACTGTGTATTTGCCCATTTATATTTATGACCTTGAAACATGCACTATATTTATACATACATCTATACATGAATACACACATGTATACAAAGTTAAAAACATACACATACTGTATATTTCCCATTGACTTAGTGTGGTGTTAGGCTACCATGTGGTCGAAGATAACAGCAATAACGAAAGTATTCCATGGATATCTTATAACTACGTCACAATTTCAGTGTATAAACAGATGGTTAGGCTAAATTTCCCCATTGACTTAGTGTGGTGTTAGGCATCCATATGGTCGAAGATAACAGCAATAATGAAAGTATTCCATGGATATCTTATAACTGCGTCACAATTTCAGTGTATAAACAGATGGTTAGGCTAGATTTCCCCATTGACTTAGTGTGGTGTTAGGCTACCATGTGGAAGAAATTGAAAGTTTATTTCATAGAAGGAAAGACTGACAAGGAAGTTTACGAGATGTTATTAATGGATTATAGACAGGATAACTAAAAAATAGTAATTGCAAGTGGCTTTTTACGAAACGTTTATTCCAAATGCGATCAAATTGCGCGAATCGCGCAATCTCGCAGCTAATGCGAACCCTGGGCCTGCATAATAGATAGTAGTAGTAACAACTGTTTAAGAGCTAAATTGGATATTTATATGGTCTGATCCAATAGATGTGGAGAGCAAGCATAAGCAGCGGCGGCAGTGCGATGTTAGTAGTAATGTTAATTACTGTATATGAAGTTATTAACAAGTTAATGAAAGAAACAAAAGCAAATAGAAATTATTGAGGAAGGTTTTATACCTTATCTTACACCTATGTATTTGAACATGAAAACATTGTCAGTAGAGAATATAATTCATTTATTATAGCATCCAATATGTAATTTCTTGAAAATCGCGATACACCAGGGTAAACAATTTTTTCCGGATACCCGATGGGTAACGGCTCTCAGGTACCCAGTTCCCGACTTTTGGAGCCGTGTAACCACTAATAAAAACATACATACAGTACATACATGAAAACATACGTTGATGCATGTACAGTGTCATACCAATATACACAGAAGTACTGTTGAGTTATGATATGGACACTGTACATGTAAACTTTATAGGCTAATATATACTGTAATGTACTACAACGCACTCGAAAACTCAGAAACATGCTTGTATTGATTTAGTTTGGTGTATATACCTGTAGTTAATATGGACTTTGTCTTTGTTTCCTTATTTTTGTCAACAAACAAAGCCCAATTTATGATATAGCCATATCATATCACTGCACATTACAGTAAATAATTAACATATTTCCAAGTATTTATTTATATAGCAAGTACAGGTGTATGGTTCCGTAGTTATGTACAGTTGGTCTAAGTTGGAATTGCTGTAGAAGTGGTAGATAGCTTTTCCTAGTATTAACACAACTGTGTAGAGCTTGGGAGGACAATTTCCAGTTAGGGTTCATTCCAGGGTGAAGGGTTATAGCAATGCACTGCATAGTTTTTTGGCATGCTTGCATATAAAGTAAGTTCCATGAAAAGTTTAGGGTCACAGAGAAGGGCACTATAGTTTTCATGCTTTTACCCAGAAAAGTTACAGAGCTGTGACATAGTTTGATCCTTTTTTTTTCATGTTTGCTTGGATGTTATAGGCCTGTGGGGACTCGTATGAGTTGCATTTTCAGTATAATTATCTCATTCCAATAATAATTTGTACATTTCCCAAAATATTAAAACTCTGTTAGGTTTTTTGGGGTTACAGGGTAGGTGGTCGCTGAAGCGGAAAGCAGGGCAAATTTCAAAATGTGCAGGAATGTAAATTTGTCAAAACAAGTACTTTAAACTGAATAAAACTGCTGGATTTTTTTTTCGTCTCACTTTTAGCTGTAATTCGATACCAAATTTGTTTACATAATTTTTTAAGGTGGGCATGTCCATCTTTTTGCATGGAGTTGCCCATTTAAACCATGCCTTTTTGTTAACTGTACAGTAGTCTAGTAAGTACTGATGCACTGTGCACAAAATCTTTTATCGGTCATCAGTTCGTCAGATCTGCAGTGCTCACAAAACTCAATGAAAAATATAAAAAAACCTTAGACTTTCATGTACTTAAAATGACAATGGTGCTGCTCTATTGTTATGTATGACAGACCTCCTGCAGCGAAACTTTGAAATCCTACAAAAAACGTTTATATAAAAAATGGCTCTATGTTACAAATTAACTTCATTTTGGACCTATAAAAACCCTTATTTTCATGTTTGAAGCCTTTAAAAAACCTTTATTTCTTCATTCATAACCTTTAAAAAAACCTTGATTTTGTTGAAGAGCCGCTGGGAGGTCTGATATTATGAAGATAAAAGAGACGTACAGTATTGTAATTATTGTAATTGTAATTATAAATTATAAAACAATGGATCAACATTAACAGTCAGATCAATACAGAGGAGATGTCACATCAATTCAGCCTTAAAGGAGCTTTCCAGATATTTTAATTTCATAGTTAATTATAATTTGCTGAATATTTAGTATAAATAAAGTATACAGTACGTAGGTAAAGTACTTAGAAATTTACAAGCTAGCACTCAGATTTACCCTTTTATCTTGGGATCTCGCAGTCCACAGAATGTTGACATGGGAGGTGTCCTAGTGTTACGTACCATACAATTAGTGTTTGCACGGGGTATCCGGATACCCACCCGATGCGATACTACCCGGTTCCTAATTTATTACCCGAATCCTACGGTTTTAAGCCTTATGTTACACCTACGTATTTGAACATGGAAAAACTGCCAGTGGAGAATATAATTCATTTATTATAGCATCCAATAGTTAATTTCTTGAAAATCGCGATACAAGAGGGTTTACAAGCAATTTTTCCCGATACCCGGCGGGTAACGGCTCTCGGGTACCCGGTTTCGGATTTTTGGACCCGTGTAAACACTATATACAATACAACACTATCTCATTGCTCTTCATGATGTTTTATTTCATACTTACAGTGTTCGTCGGTCCTCACCGATCACATTTTCGATGTTCTGGAATCCAGCAAAGAAGATGGACTCCAGGAAGAGCAGTTTGAAAAGGCCGCCGTCATTCTCCTCGTTCGAATGTCCGAGAGGAATTTGGCTCTCTCTTGTAGTTCAGATTATTCCCTGAGCTTGTACGATAACTACCTAATTAGCTTGATGAGTAGAGAGGGCACCCCTGAGAGGATAACGCAAAATGAGATGAAGCTACTCTTGCAATCCTTCTCGGAATACTACAAACCACAAACTCATGGCAAGGTAAAATCATCATTATAAAAGCTTATAAATTGGGACCATTTCTGCTGGTGATATTTGCATGGGATACGGTGTGCACTGAGTACCATGCACACAGTAGTCAGTGACACAGTACCCAGGGGACACACAGTAGTCAGTGCACACAGTACCCAGGACACAGTACCCAGGACACACAGTACCCAGGACACACAGTAGTCAGTGCACACAGTACCCAGGACACACAGTAGTCAGTGCACACAGTACCCAGGACACACAGTAGTCAGTGCACTTTTCTTAAAGAATATAGATTACCCCATTTAATATCATTGTCGGTGAAAAAGGGTAGAGAAATGCTTTAAATATGACAATACCCATTAAGATATTTTCCACAGCTTGCTCATGATTTAAGCTTCTGCAAAAACCTGTTGAAAAACACACACAAACAAAAATGTTTAGTTGTAATATAACTGCCGCTGCTGTAAATACATGTTTCTCAATCATAGTGTTTCAGCACCGAGAGCCTGTTTGAAGACGTCTACGACGGAGACCAAGGAGCCTCCTCGACGGAGATGCAGCACCTCTCGCCGCTCATCGTCGCCTACCTGCTCGAGGGATACTGCATTGGAGAGGCGGATTTCCCCGATCCAGAATCATTCATCGAAGACGTCATTGCCCTATACGGCCACGACGGCGTCATTCCTCTGGAAGGTAAGAAACAATATAAGACAACATTAGGCAGGAGTGCTGCCCGAGTATATCGTCCGGGATATCTCTGTCGAGAAAAGTCACCAATGGTGGGGTTATGATGTAAGGGATCATACAGTCGTCGAGAGTTTTATTATGGGCAAAATAGGCTATTCCGGGATTCACGTCGTGTGGTCTAGGGATATCAGTCATATCAGTTGTCCATAAACCCGTATATAAATATATATATATACAGTACACCCCCGTCATCAAACGGAATAAATTATTCAACCGGTATGGCATGGCAAACGTGCCGTGCGGATATGGCCGAACCGACCTACATGACTCATGTCATGTCGTCCGTTGAGTTTGATATTTTCTGGTTCTTGGGGAAGTGGGTTTTTGGTTTCGGTTTTCGGAGGAGGGAACGATTTACAATCCGTCGCGGCCCTCCAGTTGGCAGCGGTTTACAAGAAGAAATGAAACGAAATGGATCAATTTTGTGGATAAGGTCGAAAAAAAGAAAATACATAACTTGTTGCTCTTCTTTTTTTCAAACTTCCCACAGATTTTAAACTTATAATGAGTCAGCTGGGTCTGGGTAACTCTGACGATCACAGTGGACATGATCATGGTGAACATGTACATGGTGAAGACGAACATGGTGACCACGATCATGGTGACCACGACCATGGTGGCCACGATCATAGTGACCACGATCACCACGACCATGAGGGTCACGACCATCGGAGGAAACGAGCAGTGCAAAATGACCACGACCATCACCACCACGACCATGACCACCACGATCACGACCATGCAGAGGACGTCCACGTTCACGATACCACTAACGTGTCACGGATAGAAGCTGTCGCTCACTCCGTAAGTTTAATTCTTAAATCAACGTTCTGTGATGAACTCCACCTGTTTAGATGAAGACCACCAAGAACCAAATGAACGGATGAATCGTAAACTACTCTGTCGTATAAAACGTCGTGGGCAGATGGGTGTAAAATCATCACATCATGTTTGTAATATTTTGAATACTGTACAAGCTGACATAGAAAGCGATACAGCAAGTTGCAAGCATCATCAAAACGGTAGGGGAATTCCTACGATCCTTCACCAGTTACTGTAACCGAAGGTTGACCTATTTTTGCTCACTAGTGCAATGCTGCTCTGTGTAGGAGCATCTCAAAGTTACGTGTGTTAACGTTAGGTTTGCTCACTAGTACAGTGCTGCTCTGTGTAGGAGCATCTCAATGTTACGTGTGTTAACATTAGATTTACTCACTAGTACAGTGCTGCTCTGTGTAGGAGCATCTCAAGGTTACGTGTGTTAACATTAGGTTTGCTCCCTAGTTCAGTGCTGCTCTGTGTATTAGCATCTCAAGGTTACGTATGTTAACATTAGGTTTGCTCACTTGTCATCATGTCATCATTCGCTACCTTTAGCCCTCTAACGTTGCTCCTCTTTGGAGTGAGTGGCTCATTTTTCGTCTCATACCATCCTATGACTTCTCTTCCTGATTCTGTTTTGCGTTCTTCGCTCTGCAGTGCTTCTCTGCCGAGGAGTTGATGATGTCCCACGGCCTGCACCCCGAGGATGGTATCACCGAGAAACAGTTGGTCTTGGTCTGTCCAGCTCTTCTCCAACAGCAGCTCTCTGGCGGATGTTCCCACCCGGACCATGGAGAGGGCTCGGAATATGTGGTCGGTGCAGACGGTAAGGCATTTCTGTACGGTGTATTATATAGATTCATTGGTTACAGTTTATTTGTTGGTCGATACCATAGATGAATGGGTCGAATATTGTGAGATTGTGCTGGGCCTGGTAACATAGCACCCAGTGTTGAAGTGGGGAGAAGGGGGGGGGCGGGGATTGTTTATCGCCTCGAAGAAGAGGTCTGGAATTTCATTTGTTGAAAAAAAGCGTGGGAACCATCACAGAATGACCTTTATATGTTTAGAGGTTAACACAATCCCGCTTACATATAAGTGTATGTTGAAAAACATGTAAAGACAAATATTGTTGTTTACAAGGGTGAGGTTTGTCTGTGTACAGCTTTAAGCGAGCCTGTTTAACTCTAATCTGTATATTGAAACTGTATACATGTACAGACAGAAACATTGTTATTTACAAGTATGATGTTTGACTGTTTACAGCTTAAGACAGGCCTGTTTACATATAAGTGTATGTTCAAACACATTCAATATTGTGAACAAGTGTGATGTTTGTCTGTTTACAGCTTAACACAGGCCCGTTTAACTGTAAGCAGGGTTGTGCTCATACTGGGCGGCTGCGCCCAGCAGTTCTGAATGCCGCCTAGCACAAACAGTATATATTTTAAACATTTCCGCCCGGCACTTTTTTGATGATAATTTAACAAATTTTACCATAACCAAAATCTGGGAGAATACATGGCACAGAATAGGAAAAATAGCACCACCTAAGCATACTTCATGTGCAAAATTTGTCCAGTGGGGAGGGGGTACCCCACCCATGAGATCCCTCTCCCAGGGTGTGGATCACACTACCCCACAATCTGCCCGGCACTCAAATATTCTTGTAAGTGTATGTTAAAACATGTAAAGACGGAAACCCTTTTTTCTTTCTTTGCAACTACAGCTTACCTGTACGGCACTCTCAGCGTCTTTGTGGTCAGCCTCTGTGCTGTAATCGGAGGCTGCATGCTTCCCATACTCGGAGACGATCGCAAGGACATGGTCTTTGGACTCTTGATCGCGATGGCTGTTTCAACCCTGACCGGCGATGCCCTCATACATCTCATTCCCATGGTAAGACAAGTGCCCAGCTTCAGGGCCGTACCTTGCAACAACCGGGTTGTGGTGACCTCGCATCGGTTTCGGACGAATCGTGCGATGTTCGCACGCGGGGCAAATTTTGTAAGGATTTTCTTCCGAATGCCCCTTCGGACAACCAGGTCTTCGTATGGTGACTGTCCGAACAGCAAATTAGGCCGTCCAAAAAGAGTGGGTGCACATGTTGACGAAATGTTAGCAAAGAATGACCAATATTATACAAATAATGAATGGTTATGAGTGCAATAGTGCAAATATTTCATGAGTTGAAAGATGGAATGTTCCATTCAACGAGGCGCAGCCGAGTTGAATGGAACAAATTACATCTTTCAACGAATGAAATATTTGCACTATTGCACGAATGGAAACCATTCATTGTTTGTTTGATACAACACCTTCAAATTTGGATATAATTGGATGTAAAATGCACTCATGCAACAGATTGTTTTGAACAGACAGGTTTCTCTGCTCTCTTACCATTGAAAAAAGTGCTATCAAAAAAGTATAACCCATGGTTCTATTTCATAGAGTGCAATAGAGCGGATTTTGCATGCAATCGACGAGCAAGTGACCAATCAATTGGCCGGAATATAATTAGGTGTTGTATAATATACAATGTTTCACATTGTGTAGGTCTGAAGGATAGAAAGACCATGCATTGGCCCCAGTAAAACTCTAGTGGGGACCCGGTCCATCGTGGGGCATACCATTAGGTTTTGCTCTAATTTCAGTGTTTCCAAGATGTGATGGAGGGTGACACCAGTTTATCATTTTACCTATCGGCAGGGGGAGGGGGGGTTGTGCGGACACAAGTATGGTCATCTCGGAAGACCGTCAATAAATATTCCCCGATATATGATACAGTGATCTTCAGTCATTGACCACCACATTGAATGCTTAGTACATTCAGTTTGGTGGAACCATTGAAGCTGTGCATTTAATTTCCCCGATTGTTTTGCGACATTTCACCTATCAAGACCTATAGAAGGGATCTGTCTTAAAATTGTCGATACATACTTATTATAATTACTACGAATATTTCTACACGACTGGTCTTTGATTTCCTGTGAAGTTTGCTTCGGTCCAATGTAGTAGCATCGTTCGTTACGGACGATTGACCATTTTTTGTTTTTTGTGGCTCTCTCCGCAGGCTACTGGACTCCATGTACATGAAGGACCACACGATCACGGTGCCCATGGGGGACACGACCACGGTGCTCATGATCATGATCTCAGCTACATCTGGAAGACCTTCACCACGCTAATGTCCATCTATGCGTTCTTCCTGCTGGAAGTATCTATGAGCCACTTCGGTGTAAGTATCATATGTGACTGTGGTTTACCATGGTAATGGGGATGGATCCACTCCAAGTGGATCGAGTTTGTTTCTTTCCCCCTTTTTTCAGTTGTGTTCGAGAGACGTTCGTCTCTCTGCTTGTGTCGGCCAATTCCCAAATTCTCCCTGGCGTTCGAAACATTTTCATGTCAGCCTTCGGTGTATTACCCTTTACTTTCTGTTCCCGAAATGATCCATTCGTGAAGGAGTCGCACCTCTAAAACGGGGGGCACTTGTGCCTTGCAGACCTGCGGCAGTGTCTCCATTGTATGTAACTGTGTCTGAGTGAGCAGTATGGATATATGTACTATGCAGCCTGGCTGCATGCCCTCAGACCTGTCACAGTGTCTCCATTGTATGTAACTGTGTCTGATTGAGCAGTATGGATATATGTACTATGCAGCCTGGCTGCATGCCCTCAGACCTGCAGTGTCTCCATTGTATGTAACTGTATCTGAGTGAGCAGTATGGATATATGTACTATGCAGCCTGGCTGCATGCCCTCAGACCTGCAGTGTCTCCATTGTATGTAACTGTGTCTGAGTGAGCAGTATGGATATTTGTACTATGCAGCCTGGCTGCATGCCCTCAGACCTGCAGTGTCTCCATTGTATGTAACTGTGTCTGAGTGAGCAGTATGGATATAGTACTATGCAGCCTGGCTGCATGCCCTCAGACCTGCAGTGTCTCCATTGTATGTAACTGTATCTAAGTGAGCAGAATGGATATATGTATTATGCAGCCTGGCTGCATGCCCTCACACCTGCAGTGTCTCCATTGTATGTAACTGTGTCTGAGTGAGCAGTATGGATATATGTACTATGCAGCCTGGCTGCATGCCCTCACACCTGCAGTGTCTCCATTGTATGTACCTGTGTCTGAGTGAGCAGTATTGATATATGTACTATGCAGCCTGGCTGCATGCCCTCAGACCTGCAGTGTCTCCATTGTATGTAACTGTATCTGAGTGAGCAGTATGGATATATGTACTATGCAGCCTGGC
>JAIPMN010176301.1:0-11122 GCA_020650975.1 Apostichopus californicus
GGGGGGGGGGGCGGAATGATACTTCCGCCCCACCATATTTTTCACTGGGGGGCTGGCGCCCCCCAGCCCCACCGGTTCCTACGCCCTTGAACAAGACTAATATTCAACAGGCACTAGATAGTTCACGTGTCCATAGCACAAGTAGGCTAGCATGGTGTAAGCACTGTACTGCGTGACAAAATACTTAAATGCATACATATGGTAACATGTTGCTATGATTGATGCAATATCTTTGCAAATCGTGAAATCTACTAAGATTGCATCTGAATTATTTGTGGACCCAATACTAGCTAGTTGGGTGTATAAATATATAACCATAATGCAAAATGCACTGCACTTGGTTTCCATGATGTAATAAGGTTTGATTTTATGATTTTATGAATTTGTCAATCTGATATATAGGCTACTGTATATGTAGGCTTATTTTATCTTAATAATACAGCAAAAAATTATGAGAACTGTGACAAAAACATTTTCAAAGTGACAGTTGGGGATCTAAAAAGACAACTGAAATCCTTCTGTAGCTGTTCAACATGATACTAAACATTAGATATCTCTGTAATCTACCTTGGCTTGAGATGTATGACCATAGTTTAAATAATGTTTTCACAATGTTGCCCTGTTGACCCAAACACTGGCCTAGACATACCATATCATAGATGCTTTGATGCCAATTCTTGATGAATGTTTGAGTTTTCACAATTTGACCATTTTTACCTAAATTACCTTTGACCTTCACTAAAAACAAAAGGCTTCTTGTGCTTGTGATGCAACTATGAGATATGTTCAATTCAACTTACTGTCATGAGAAACTGTGTTTACAAGCTAGGATCACAAACATGGTACTCCCACTAACGCACACATACAAATATGCCATCATGAGTGCAAGGTTACTGTACATCATCGAAACCAAAAATTAAAAATGAACTCAGTCATGATGCCAAAGTGTGTGTATACCGGTGTAATCCGAGCTAAAACCCCAAACGATACGTTGAGGGACTCAATGTTGGTTAATTTAGTCTAGGGTGTATGCATTTTTTAATTAACTGCATTTTTTAATTAACTGACGTATTGTATCAGGAATGAATACTAACTCTATCTTTATAAGTGATTGCAGGCTAAATACCTGGGTACAAATCATTACCATAGGCTAGGAAGTGATGTTTGCATAATTGTTCAAAATTTGTGGCATTTTTCTCAATTGTTGCATATGCGGTTTCCATAAAAAAGTTTTAGCTAAATTAACTAAACTGATATGAATATTGGATAACATGTACACTAAGGTATTGGCATCAAATAGGGAACTGCACTGTTATAACTTCTACTTGCAATTTATCAAACCATCATCTTGAGTTATTTATGTTCATTCTCTTGTCAGAAAAGATGGCTTAAATTTGGCACAATTTGATGAATGCAGAATACGAACACCACTCCAGAGATGCTCCACTTCATTGCAATTGGTACAGGGGTGCAACTTCAAGGTCGACACAGGATTTTATAAAACAATTGAACTGCTGGTTCATGCTGACCATGAGATGCAGCGAAAAATGGCTTAAATGGAAATAAGGGGCTCTCACAAGCATATATTGCAAACTTCCCCAGTTGTCTTTAATATTCAGTAAGTATTGACTGTGAGATATATTTTAATTATATCCCTATGACCTGAATTTATATATTTTTAAGTCTTCCCTGTGATATCTCCTAAGCATGATCTCCACACACTATACATGATATGAATTTACTGTAAGTTTCATCACGGACAAAGATGAAAATTGCTGTTTATTTTCAAGAAGCGTAAACGATATAAGGCAACAGCTATCAAAGTAATCTAAGAAAGCTTTCCACTCCCCACCAATTCAACCGCCAAACACCTTTTTTTAATTTGCTACTACTGAACCTTCCACCATCATAGAATGTTATCAATATTGAAATATATGAACTTTATGTGTAACCTTAAAAGGTAAGACATCACTGATTATTTTTGGTAAGTCTGTGAAAACCAAATGTACTGTAAATCTGGCAGGCTGGAATTGACCCATTTTATGAATTCTAGGTAGGATTGTAACGCAAAGATGTGAGGTGTTAACACACCATCACATTTTAACCTTGATTATGATGTGTTTATTTGTACCTTTTGCAAGACACTTGCTACTTGGTCAATACCAAAATGTTAGGTTTTTAAAAAAATATTTACATGGAATGTACTTCAGTGAAATTTTGATATACGATTGAAAGTGTTGTTTTGGTTTGTTGTAGGTTAAGAGCTGATGGAATTTCTCCACAAAGAGAAGGACGTACTGTCATCAATAAAATCTGCAGACAGAAGAACATTCTTACTGAAGATCAACATTTTCAGTGAGAGGAAAGGCTTTCGATTAAAATTGGACAAACAACTTCTGCAGACACAGGACTAGATTTATATGTCATTGCTTGGATCCAGGTACGGTGCATTCTATGAATTTGAATTTTTCTCTTCAGTTTCTGGACAGGTATATGGCATGCGTACAAATTAAAATTTGTTAATAAATGTTCTTCCTTGACTGCATCATAAAATAAATTATTAACAATCCATTTTAACAAACTCTTATGTTGCTGTATTTGGGAGTAATTTTTGTTAGTCAAACAAAGGTATTAATCCTACTCATTGCATTAACTATTATTCATGTAACTCCCTTACTTCACTGTATCAAATAATACATTGTTTCACCAATCCATTATTCCAGTTGTAATGCTGCTGGGAGGGGAGACCAATGTCCTTCAATACCTTCAGTAATCCAATAAATGCTAATTAGACGCTCAATAACGCTACCCACAGAGGGAATGTTAAGTCTAGCGAACCTTAAGTCTAGTGGATCTACAATATAATGGGCACCCCCCCCCCTTACTGGTACTACATTTGAGATCCTTTGTTAGTGAAACAAAGAGTTTCATCCTAGTCATTACATTGAGGGATGCTCTTTATTAAACTCCCTGACTTCATTGCATCATATTGGTAATCCATTATTCCAGTTGTAATGTTGCTAGTACTGTATTTGAGAATCCTTTTGTTAGTGAAACAAAGAGATTAATGTTATCCATTACATTTAGGAATACTCTTTAAGTCTCTTCTTTCACAACGTTATATAATACATTATTAAAAATCCATTATCGTTTTTATATTTTTGACAGAGCTGTAGTATAGTACAATTAGCCCGAGTCCGAGCCTCGTCCAAGTCTACTTGGTCCAAGCCAATTCCAAGACCCCTCAAGTTCGAGCCGACTCCAGAGACTCAGAGTCCGAGCCAGATTTTCAAATATGGTCACCTTTGGTAACAATTCTTGAACTGTCATTATACTTGAACTACTTATATAATTTTTGAACTGTTATTATACTTATGCACCCAGGAGGAAATTTACCTCATGCTATAATTTTGGACTATTTAAGTAGCAGGAAGCTCTCCCTGATTCATAAATGTTCAAACCGGGCGCTCAACTTTTAAACCAGGCAGGGAGAGGCAAAAACATATTCAAACTGTGCACACTGCCAGATTAAAATGGGCTGGTGCTCTAGTAAAAATAATATTTTAGTTACATTTAGGATTGCTTTCTAATATTTTCAAATCATCATCATTGTCATGGTTGCTACTTTTTTCTGATGTCATGATGTCATCATCATTTGTGAATTACTGTTATTTTTGCCATGTTACATTTGCCAGTATCAATTTTGCTTACTGTTTTCTCAAAATTGCAGAGTGGAAGGAAGAAATGTTAGGTAATAGTTATTGTACCATATGTTCTTGGTTTCTAAATTATTTACGCTGAGGTCGGTACGAACAGAAGCGTTTATAATAAGTGGTCTTCCTGTTAACGTATTTTATGAATCATTTTTATAAATTTTATATTTATACTGGAATTTTCAGCAAGTATTGTTTTTATTGAGGATCAAATGCTACTCAAGGTCAGTAAAGTAACATATGGCATCTAACTCAACAAGGAAAAGTTGGTAAAGTCATATGTAGTGTATATGTTCCTAACATTGAGTACTATTCTATATATTTGTTCAGTATAGCAGAAGCCCACTTGAGGTAACTAGATATCTGATACTGAAAACCATGTTAACATGATAATTCAATATTGGAATGATGAATGTAAGTATGCATGCATGTGTACAATAACATGTACCGAGTTCACGCTAATGCTTTTAGCCAAGATAAAGGTTATTTGAGGCAAATATAGGTAAAAATCTGAAAACCTTGAAAGATTGTACTCGTTCATGATCCGATACTATCTGACCAGTAGCTGCCTTGAAAGCTGAATCTGAGGGCAAATAATATATTTACCAGAACAAGTAATGTACCTCAAAAGACCTCTGAAGCTCTTTTGAGGCCCATTCAATATTGCAGTGTATTAACTACATCATTTTTTTTATCAAATTTACTTAGAAATAGTTTCATGTTCTGGCATATGAAAATTTGCATGAACGCTGCAACTGGTTTAAAAGTCTTGCAAAAGTCTTAAAAGGAGGATAGGGTGTTGGGATAAATCGTTGAAAATAATATAAACAAACTTGTACCATAGTTTTTTCTTTTCTGTTATCACATATTTTGCCACTGCTTGAATAAGACTAGTTGAAAGGACTTTTTGTGAGCTCCACATTTGACATGAAGGTTGAGTAGACTTCAACTTGCTGGCAACACCCTAGGAAAGTTTCAATAAACACAGATGTTTCTATAAAAATAAGGAAACTTCTGATGAACATTCCAATGAGTAGTTTACAGAAACTGCGACAAAACATATTTTGTTGGCAAATAAGGTTAATAATGTTGTTTGAGGTATGGAGCATTTATCTATATTTCCCTTTTGAATCTAGATAGGAGGGAGAAACAAACAATGCAATCAAAACATGAAGTTCAAATGGATGCTTTTGCCCCAAAACATTGCTATATTCATTGATAAATATAGTCCACTTCAAATTCAGTACCATCATAAAAATGCAAAAGAGATATGATATTGATGTACTTTCTGAATTGAGACCATTGCAGGTGAACAAGTGTTTAACATTGGTTTTGAGTTTGACTGTATGTAGAACTCACCGGTTATATTAAGAACCTCAGATACAGTTGTTGTGTAAACACATATCAATGCTAGAAGCTGTTCAACAAACAGCAGAAATAAAAGTCTAAACATTATTACTTGACTATCAAGAGATTTGCAGAACTCTACTTCTTCAACAATATTTACAGTGGTGCAGACTTCAAAGCTGTGGAAGGGCAACAACTGCCTATCACTTTAAGAAATTTCCAAGTGCTTTTCTAGCGATTGCATATGTTCAACAGAAAAATGACAAATTAAAAGCTCTTCAAGTGCTCTAGTCAACGTGTTACCAGAGCCCCAACCTCTCATCAAAAAAGTATTGATCGTACAGCAGTAACCCTTTTTGTACATGTGCAGTATATTGGGCAGAGCCTTATTCATGATTTAACCAAGCCCTCTATCCATTTGGTAAACACAGGTTATGTCAGTGATATTCAGAAAACACAAGAAAGGTAGAAAAGCGTATTCGTATTCACATCAATGCTTAGAAAATGTGTCTCATGGTAAATTTTCTAGCTGATAGCAAGAATGTTAAGGAGTCGTTAGTTGCAGAGGTTGCTTTTTTTATACGTATTTGAAAGTTGCATGGAATTTTATAGTTATTTTTTATGAACATTTTTGCTTTATCGTTAATAAACAGAAAGAAGACGTTATGTTTTCTGCTATAGTGTCAGATCTCTGCCTCAAATGTTAAAATTGTGTTCATTGGTTGGTCCTTGTACTTCGAACACAATGCTCCTTAACTCAGCAAACCCCTATTGGATCTGAAGATGCTAATTCAGACAGCAAACTGTTATGTCTTGCCTGGTGAGAAATAGGGTTTCCCTTTGATGCAAAATTCCAGTTATCGCTATTGTTGACAAACATGACTAGCTTTGGTTGAAGTATGAATTTCATTTTTTATACTAAACTTTCGCTAACACTTTTTCTATGTATGGGACCAAAAGGCCTTTTAATATGGCAATGACAGTATGGTTCGTGCAAGCACCATGAGGAATATATTAAATTAAACAACGCTATACTTTTATCTTCTTCATAAGGGTTGCAAACTTTGACCTGTGCTAACATCAAACGTTCTAAGAACTCCCCAAATAATAGGGATAGGATGATCCTAGGTTAGGGCGACATAGGCATACAGGTTTTGGAGATTTGCTTAACCCATCTCCCTTGTCTGATATAAGATTAATGTTGCACCTCATGGCCAAAATTGTAAATTTGAATAGTTCTCAACCATTGTTGGCACTGGATGAACTTACATCATACCAGCTATGTAAGGAGAAATTTCTTTTAATCTTGCAAGGCTGGTCTAGAGTTTCAGCTAGTTTAATAACAAAACCTCGTAGAACCAGGGATGTGTTATCTAGAGATGGATTTACAACAAAAATTGCTAAGACTTTAAGCCGATCGATGAAGAATTCAAATACTGTGTAATCCTATCCTACTTCAAAGGTTTGATTGACAGGTTTCCTAGTTTCTAGTATCGTGTAGTACGGGTGTTTTTTTTATAGTGTTGCTTTTGGCAGTTATTTGTGTTACCTTATTGGTTCTATACATTTAATATTTTGGTTTTTGTAACTATTTGTTTTTAGGTTTTACATTTGTTAAGCGCTTTGAGCAGCTTTGCTGATTATGCGCTATATAAATATTACTTATTATTACTTATTATTATTAAATTACTGGTCCTTTCAGATTTGCAACTTCATCTTGAGTACTTCTTTTTGGTCACATAGTAGCTTGAAACAATTGAAAGTTGGAGACAGTACTTTGAAAATATGTGCTTCGGCACCACGTACCACAGGTTTATCTGAAATCAAAGTCAAAGCGGCTTTCCACAAGAATTAAGAAAGCATCTTCATTTTTGTGTAACACTTACACAACTCAATCTCCACACAAACAAGACTACCAATGCATATTTTTCATTGAAGATTCCAATAATTCCTGCAATTTCCTATCAATAACATATGGAAATGCACTCCTGTTATGACATTAGAAACATACTGATATGAGATTGGTGTAGCACCTCAAGTTCAACATTTTTAATTTGCATTTACCTTCTGACGACTGATAACCATATTACAGTGCATTTTCTAGCCTACATTTTAAAAATCAAGCAGACAACGCACAGGTACCGTCTGGTACCATAATTCGTTTTGAGTTCTATTTAGGTATTAGTATTAGAACAAACACGGTATTAATGTCGGCACGAACCAAACTTTAAAGAAAGCTCAAATGTTGTATGTCCATCTCTAACATCCCTGATGGAACCATGGAAATATTTGAACATTGTCAGCACTGCGGCAAGTCCCCCAGACGTTTTGATATGTAAAAATTACAGTTAACATATTGGGTATAGCCTGTTCAGGGAATGATGATAAGCAGCCTCCTCCTCTTTCATGTTTTTGACAAAGTACTATACACTCACTACACTACTATCACTATAACTCAGACTTATAAAGCAAAAATAATGTGGTTCAGGAACTAATGGTATACTGGCATTTTTAAACTAAAACTAACAGTGAATATTACATGAATTGCACAAGAACATAATTTTAGTAATGTATAAAAGCATGTGCAAGAACAACTGTTCACTGTATGTTTATATATTTTTTCACTGCTCAGAGGAATACTGCTACAAACAACAAACAATTTTCCTTTTAAAGGAGAAATTTGGAGATTACCAGGAATGCAACAGAAAGTGTCCCCTTCTGGAATTACCCTACTGTACAGTATACTGTATTGCTGACCCAAACCTAACCAAAGATATAAGCAATGAATGTGATTGCTTAAAATTCATCTAAAATTGTTGATGGTTTGTTTATTTAAACTTCTACCCAGAAATTTGGCTTATTACTAAACACATACAGTAGTGGAGCTTAGCATGATATTACAAGACGAGACACAATAAAAAATGTACAATCATATTCAAGCAAATGATTGCATCTTCAATCCCAGTTTTTATTTCCTACAAGATTATTTCACATAAGCCAGGATACTTGCACTACTTCATAACCTAAATTTACTGACCTCTCTCATACATGAGAAACATTCTGGGAACTATCTTATACCTCAAGTATTTATCTTACCAGTATAGGCTGTATTGTAACCAATGCAAATTATCACAATATCATAGAGTTTCCAGTTTCCATGCTTGGAGGGACAAAATTATACACAATACCCATGGATTGCACAATTTCAGACCTATAATTGCACATTTGGTGGCTTTACGGTATGTTTCATTGGACTGCACTAGTAAGTTTCCATGACATTGGTGCTAGTTGCATGTGCCTTTGCTGTATTCACTCCCTCTAATTTTGAGGAAACATATTTTAATGTTTGTAAAGAGTAAACTGTTTCTTGGTGTAATAAAAGACCACAAGCTTGCAGTAATTAAGTCAGGCCTAATATTGTAAACTTTTCCCTTTTCATAGCCCCTGATCCCCATTTGTTGATTTGTAAAACTGCTGTTCAGAAACAATGCAGCATCCCCCTGGAGATTTTGAGGGATAACAGTTTGAAAGATTTTATAATAGTAATATGTTTAACAAATGCCCCCAGTCCTGCACAAGTATCTGTGTGGTGGTTGTTGAAAATTACTGTACTATGGCTTGCTGATCTTGCTTGTAATAAAACATTAAAACATCTTGAAACATGAGAAATGCATTTAAGAACAGTTATAGGTAAGGCAGCAAGATATCCAGTAACCTCAACACTTTGGCCAGTTTAGCATAAGAACTACTTCATTTGTATAACAAGTTCCATGTTCTTGACAAACAGCTGCAAATGTGTCCTAATACTTACATAAACATGTGGTGCCACAATGTGACCGAACTAAAACATTGTAAGAAGTACATTGCAAAAGGATGAGTCCGTTTATACAGTTATATATGTAGGTGACTTTCCATGAAGACTGGTCTGCATTCTCTTGGTTCTGTCTGCTTGAAGCTTTTAGTAATTTCCTCTTTCTTATCTATGTTGTAACTTTTTAACATATCCTGGAACTAGTTAGCTTTCTGTTACCGCTCTACATTTATGTGAAGCAAATACTGTAACACTGTACCAATCCAACAACTTTTCCCAGCAACTTCCTAACTCCATTGGAAAGATGTGCTGTGTCACAGAGGATATACACAAAACGTGTGAATCTACTTTGCAATTTACATACCTTACATTTCTAATTATAGCATATCCTTTGCTGTATCAGCTTGTAGATCAATCCATCAGTTGGTACAAAAAGAAAAGATTTCTCTTAAAAATATGCTGATTTGGTCCCAATTATAGCACGCTATAGCTTGGAAAGCTCTGCGTTTACGGAAAAGACCTACCACGGCCATAAATGACCTCACTATCAACAAATGAAGAAAACAATCGGCTGCTTTACAAAACTAAATCTACTGTAAATCAGCCACTATTTTAATCATCTCACAACCTTTCATATATATACTACTTTCACTGTCAATTTCAATTCATTTACCCATCCCATTTTGGGCCCATTAATTCTTGATCCATCTTGCCTTGTATATAACATTTTATTTATGCAGCCATGTATTCATTGAAGCTGATGTAGCTCCCTTATACCATATCAAGAACTATTTATAGTTGCAAGTCATTAAAGCTTTACCAATTGTCAATATTTCAAAATATAAATATGTAAATTTATTGGTGGACCTAAACTGGTGGGACTCAAACAATCTCTTCAGAATTTAACAATTTGGTGTTGTCCTGCATTGATCAATCAAACCTGTGAGAGTGAAAATCAGTGAGTGGATATAGCTCTAGTGTAGTTAAATACTATGGATATGAAGGAAAAGATACCACCACATTAACCAGATCATACAAAAAGTTGCAATCCCTTCTAGTTGTTTCTTTCTTCATTCCATAACTTTGTAAAACATTATTACAGATTTTACTCGTATTTGGGATAATAGAGTCCCATGGTATCAACTTTATGCAATGTCAAACCTACAGAATAGTAAACTTACTTTTGGATTAATTCAGAAAATATCTTCCATTTTGCTGTCGATGATGCAGTAGGTCACCACATCGGTCTGTCCCAAATGGCATCTGTGCTCTAGCTATGATTGCTACCGTTCCAATATTGACGTTTCACTGCATGGCAGTTACATCATGCGGTATTATTCCCTTGAATAGTGGGTTGTTGTCATTCATGTTGAGAATGTTGATCGTCAAATTGGTCTGAGAAAACATAAACAGTGCCAATCAAATAATTACAAAATGCTCAGAGCGTAGATGTGCATTATTTCAATTTTTATTTGATATGTACACTTCTCTTCAACATATTTGGGGCCAATACAGAGCTCACATCTTTAACACTGGATATTGCAACATAAGTCAACTTGGAATTACTTATGGATCTAAATAGACTCAACACAATGGCTTATATGCAGGCTTATATATATGGACTTTGAAACTTCATAATGTTTGTCATTTCAAGATATATAAATTCCAAGGAGTCGGCAACTCGACAAAGATCAGTTATACTCACACAGAAAGTCTAGGTCACGTCTGTCTCCACAGGACTACCTTAGAGTTCAAATCAAAATGTCATAACCATATTCCTGACAGAGGGCCATTGAGTAATCCTTTAAGCCCTAGTCGCAATATTTGAATCACTCATTTTCTTGAGTACGATTCGAACCTAACGACTTTTATTAATATTTATTACAGTATCGCCACCTATGATACTTGATACTTGTTTTTACTGTTTAGTATTTCCAGTCGCAAACCATATCACTAGTCTTTTCTTATAACATTTTGGTCTGTATGATTCAAACCGATAGTTGTCAACAGTTGTCTTTTCCATATGTTTACTTGTTAATATACTACATTACCAACTACACACGGTATTAAGATTATTTCTTTTGTCAGAAATGGCCTCCAGCACGTATTACTATACCAGGAAGATACTCGAAGGATCTGAGAACTCTTCTTGAAAAATTGCTGTCTGACAACCCCAGGTAATGATTTTCTTTACCTATAAACAAGTTTTTCCTATAATGTACTAGGCAAACCAAAGTGTATACATATATAT
>JAIPMN010176782.1:580-12208 GCA_020650975.1 Apostichopus californicus
TCATCATCATCATCATCATCATCATCATCATCATCATCATCATCATCATCATCATCATCATCATCATCATCATCATCATCATCACCATCATCACCATCATCATCATCATGGTTACTAATCAATAGAAATTTCTATGTATTCATATCATTACCGCAATTTTCAATGCATGGTTTTTGCTTGAAAACTATCTATCCATACCATCTGTGTATAATGAATATATAAATCTCGAATAATTTTTGAAGCATATGCAGAAATTCTTAAAAGATAAGAATACATGTAAACTGCGCAAATTTTGTCCTAATTAAGCAATTGGAAAACATCTATCAGTCAACAATTATATCCGCCCTATACCATTGTCATTATTTTAAGGAATACCATCTGAGGCGCTTCATCTTAATGTGTCTGGAAATATCTATGGATAAATGGTGTTGAAATGTGAAACAATAGTCACTTGTTGTCTATATGTAGTATAAACAACAGTTGTTTTGGAGAAGTTACAAGAATTTATAAAGCAATGGATTATTATTAACATTAATTCCTGCACCGGGAAGCCTACGTCCTCGCAAATAAAACAATGGATTAACATTTATGCCTACACCGAGGAGCCTACGTCATCACAAATTAAACGATAGATTAACATTAACATTTATGCCTGCATAAAGGAGCTGACGTCATCACAAAATTAAGCATTTAACTGGTTATCTAAGATATTAATATTTTATATCTGAATAATTTGCCCACAAAAAACCCCCGGAAATACCTACACAAAACATTTACTTACACTAAACACGTTCTTAGATAATGACATATCGAGATAAACCTAACCTTGAGAAATGCAAATTCTTACTTAAATATATCTACATTGTTATATTGTGTGATGTAAACCTTAACATTGAGGCGTTGTTAATTACATGGTAACAGTAACGTTGTTAAATGTGTGGAAAAGATTCAACCTTGTTGCAAAAGTAGGAAAAAAATCAATCACCCTCCATTTTACCCAAATGTTTCCCCAAAATGGAGGGTCCACCGTCTCCTTAGGCCCTGTCCACGGGCGACATAGCATCCTCGTCTCCTAGTAAACACTGACTGATTTGAATTGCAATAATTTCTACTTTAAGACGGCATGCTGAAAAATACTTATCTCGGATATAGATTGATTATTTCACATGGTAAAGTAATTGGTCAAGTCTCTGTGTTAGTTTCTACATATATACCTACATACACACATACATACATACACATACACCCACCCGTACGGCACCCATACACACATACACACATATACACACCCACACATTAAACATTATATAGGCCTTATCTTTAAAACAAGAAAGAAGAAAGAAAATTCAAGATTTAAACAGTCAAGTCGTATTCCCGCCACCTTCATCGTCAAATCCACTATTAGATAACACAAATATCATTCGATACAGATGTGTTGGCCAGTATCAGTATGTGTTGTCATCTATCCAATCTAGATAGTTGTGCACTCGTGTGTAGACTCCAGGTTTATTTGGTTCCGCACAACCATAACCCCAGCTTGTAATACCGATGACTTCAAAGAAACCGTTGTTATCTACCACAACAGGGCCGCCACTGTCACCCTGTGGAAATTAGGAAACGACAATGAATATTACCGACAGTATTGATAATGATGATGATGATGATGATGATGATGATGATGCTACTGCTAATGCTAATGCTAATGCTAAACTGCTAAAATGCTAATGCTAATGATAATGCTAGTGATAATGCTAGTGATAATGATAATGCTAATGCTAATGCTAATGCTAATGCTAATGATAATGATAATGATAATGATAATGATAATGATAATGATAATGATAATGATAATGATAATGATAATGATAATGATAATGATAATGCTAATGCTAATGCTAATGCTAATGATAATGACAATGACAATGACAATGACGATGACAATGATAATGATAATTTGGGAAGTTTTCATAGATGTGAAAGTGCATGACTCTAGAGAAGACAGGTAAGAGAATAGTGAATTTAAATATTTGTAACCCTTGTCAACTTCAGTTCTAAAGAAGAAGATTTAAGCATGACAGGAATCACAATCTTAGAAATCCACTTGACCCTACAAATAGTTGTTCCCTCACCTGACAGGAATCTTTGCCACCTTCTGGTAATCCTGCACAGAACATACAACATTCTATGATCTCACCATCATACCATCCAGGTTGATTACACGTAGTCGTATCGATGATAGGCACACTGATCTCCTGTAATGTTTCATCTGGAAAAAATACTACCAGAAAATGATAAATGTATTAATCTCTACCTTGTAGGCGACAAGAAATATGCCATTTTCAGAGAGGCAAACGTTTAGAAAGAAAAACAAAACAAACAAAGTAGGAAAACTGAAAGAAACATATTAAGAAGGATGAATAAAAACATTCCTGTTTGTGAATATTCCTCTGGTAAACATGGCCAAAATTCAAATGATTACTTTATTACTTTGGAAGCCAAGGTTTGAAACCACTTTCAAAGTGTTTTAGGTCCATTTGTCACGATTGCACTGAGAACTCTTGACATGAAAAATGACAAATTTCATATATTTTATCTGTATCATATTTGGCATCATGAACTGAAGACTTGTTTACCTGCTTAAAAAAATACAGCGTAATGGTGACATTTACGTTATAGTTGAAATATATGCTTAAGGTTATACCTTCTTGATCACCCCATCCTGTAACCCAAACAGTCGTCTCA
Source organism: Apostichopus californicus (assembly GCA_020650975.1). Classification (NCBI taxonomy): domain Eukaryota; kingdom Metazoa; phylum Echinodermata; class Holothuroidea; order Aspidochirotida; family Stichopodidae; genus Apostichopus; species Apostichopus californicus. Next base: position 3,323 of record JAIPMN010176782.1, read on the forward strand.
GCCGGCCAATCTTGGGAAGGCAAACAGGCAGGCAGTATAAAATCGTTGAATTCAACATCAACTGATAGTCTCAACAAGGCAATGTCATTTATATTGCTGAACTGGTTATAGAAGGGGTGAGCTAAGATGTCGAAAACGTTGAAACTTTGTTGGCTGTCATCAAAAGCATCGACCCGATGATTTCCGAGGACTACTTTATACTCTTCCACATCGATATTATAATCACTATATGAACAACAAAATAGCGAAAGTACAAACCTTAAAGTATGAAAACAACATAAAGATAAAATAATTTGGAAAATAAAAAAAAGGGGGTGGGGAAAATGAGCAAAAGAAATGGTTTCAAACGGCGGTAACCATGTTTGAGGCACATCTTTGCCTTGTGAAAATATCACGTCTTTCCCCATCATGTGACATATAGATGAGTTGTGACGGTTATCAATTTGCATGTGGCTTTACTTCCTTAATATTCATTAGAAATTGCGACTATAGAATAGCAAGACGTTCAACAGCCTCCCGCCCACCCCACACCCACCTCCCTAAAGAGAAAGTGAGTCCATCACACCTCTCACGACGCCACATTTGCTCATTATGATAACAAACCGAGGACGGTTGCAACGGCAACTTTCTGCTATGCAATATTATCATGGTTAAGATTCAAGATATGTGTTCATTTAAAGCAATAATGCAGTTCGCATTGTATCAACTGTTGACTGAAATGATATTATACGGCAGAAACTTGGTCCATTGAATTTCAAACATCACCGGACTGATGGGGGCAGGGGTTGAACTTTTATTGAGATGGGAGGGGTGAACTGAGGATTTCATAAAACGAGGGAGGTGGTGATGTCCTCCAGTCGTTGAAGGTGGTTCCCATTTAAGTGGGGGTGGGGTATCAAAATTGCAATACAACACTGAAATTCGAACAGTTTACAAAGGGTATAGGTTTGGGCATGGAATAGTCGACATTTTGCACCTCTGCATCAACAAAAGTAAGTTTCTTCTGGTGAAGATCTCATACCCACTCGCTTTCTGTTCCTCATGTTTTTAATATCTGCCTACACCACTAGCTCAGTCAGTAAAGAATCTCCAGGATTTTACTTACTCAAAACAGTGTGCTGCACTGAGCACCCATCTTTTGTTCAGAAGAGTTCCACCGCATGTATGTATCTCGGATCCACCATTATCTCTGCGAATACTTACTTGCCAGGGCCACTCGCCAGGTTGAGCTGCAACACCACCGACAATACGAGAAGAGTATTGAGTTTGGACACCACATCCTATATTCGAAAACAAGTAAAAAGAAAAAGGAAGTACTAATGGATAAAAAGTCCGATGGAAAACTTCAAAATACATGGTATACTTATTATTACAGGTATACATAGTTCCTGTTTATATCAAGAGATCCTTTGTCTATTCAGATAAAATAGTAGTCATATCTTTAATTAGTGTTAACGTTTTTCTCTTGAACATAATATACGGCACGTAATAAACTTTTTACATCTGTTTAATAATTTCAATTTTTTGGATAATCATACCAATAAATATCAATTTGTATGTATAGGCACACTTTTTCTCACAAATTCTTCAGTCCATAAACACTTTTCATATCAATACTTATGAAATGCAACCAAGAAGTCGAAACTTTTTCCATTTGAACATACTATCCGATAGGCGGTTTGGATATGACCCATGGCAGGTCAAGGTAAGCAAATGTCAATATAAACGGTATTGTTTAATCAAATTAGGTATCACCGTTCATGTTATCATTTATTTAAAAAACAAATACAATCATACCACAAAATCTCTTACCTAAACATGTGAGACTACTCTCATCTACGTCATTTCCACAGTTCGGTGCTTGATCACAAACAGAGGATTCAGGAATACAAACACCATTTCCACAGTTATACGATTCCTCGCAATCAAGATCTGTTCAAAAATGACATACAAGGTGTGAACATTTGGTCAAACTTTCTTGGTCATTGCAAGAGACGACATATATATCCCACTTGGCATATATCAACGTTGATTAAATCAAACGATATTAATTATTTATAAGGCTTACATTAATATATGCCATCAAAACAAAACCTATGAAATTGTAGTGAGAATTGCATCCACCATAACAACAGAATCAAGGGCGGATTCAGGATTTCAACATGGAGAGTGTTCGCATGGCCCCGAGGTGGTTGGTGCATTCATATTAAGGTTACCAGATGTGTATATATACTAAGTCTTCACGCAAGTTTGTACTGATAACTACTTTTCCCTTTTTTGTTTTCTGTGATGTTTAAAGCCGGAGGGTGTAATGAAGGTAGCAGAGGATGTACATTCCCTGAATCTGTCCCTGATAATGTATGTATACTAACTGGACAGAGACGTATTGACTGCTTTGACAGAACAACTAAACCCTTGAGAAGCAAATGACTTGTCAGTCTCAAATCGAAACCAGAGAGAGTTCCCAGATGATACAATCTGTACTTCATATGTAGGTCCTCCTGACCAGGACAGTAAGACTTGTTCTCCAGGTATATCTCCATCACCTACTTTAATGAAATCAAAACCCTTTTCCGTGTGTATAAATTCACAGACAACGTGCAGCTGAAGTCCTTGATACGTATTGAAAACCATCTCATCCTGGTGGTCATTTGGATAATCATTTGGATATAGTAATGATGTCACTTGTGTTTCTGTTTCAACAAAGACGGAACTCTCTGTGAAAAGTTGGGAAAAAAAGAAAAGAAAAGAGAAAAAAAATCAATATAATATCAATATAATATCGGATCATGATGCATTCATTGTGATAGACAACGGTGTGTGGATCAACAAGCGATATGGATACAAAGTTAAATATCAGCACATGTTATATGTGGCGGTCTACAACAAACCCATTGTTTAAGTTACCTTACTTGTGGTAGGCCGATATAGTGGTATTCCCAACAATTATTGTGTCTATGATTTAGGTCCCTAACTTATGCCAATTTCATTATCATTGGAGATATATTTCCTTCAAAGGCAAATGTGAATTCGAGGGCGTATATATACTTTTGTTTTAAGGGGGCCGAATGCTTTTGTACTTGGGGAAGGGAGTGGAGCCCACTTCGCTGCTGGGTGAATTTATGTCATCAAGACTATCTAGCAAATGATGTAAAGTTCTTTTGTTACGTTTCATTAATCTCACTTATGTGTTTCAACTTAGACAAAGACATAAGACATACATTTAAAGACGTTTCCATGTTTGACCTTGTTGTCTATGTTCGTGCACACCATTATAAAGCCAACAATCTGGCATGCAATAATTTAATAAGTCTACGATTTATTTTGCTCCTTCATAAATCAGGTTGCGCTTCAAAAGCATAAGGTCTTCCGAAAGAGGCGGTGGTTAGTAGTAAGTTATATTACCTTGATATAAAAGTATCCTCGCTACTGGATACAAAATTGCGAAACAAAAGCATACGATAAATGCAACCCTCTGACGAATTTCATATGGTATCAAATTTATGAAAGCAAAAATCTCTAAACTACAAAAATCCATCCAAAGCTTTATAGGTCACTTATCTCTATGTGCCTAAAGCGAGAATAACGTTGTAAAAATTCAAAAGCTTTCACAACCTAACACCCATCCAACCATATGTTATTTATAGAAAATGTTTATTGTTTGTGAAGGATACATTCGGAGGACATTTATAGATGATCTGTGCCAATTGGATGACACGTATGCCTACTGACAGAGTGAATGATATAATGTAGAAACCTCAATATTGCAAGTTGTAGTCTTGCACATTTTTGAGACTTTAATAATAATAATAATATTATTAACATCGCATTCTCCCTCATCTTCTCCAAAGTATCAGTAATAGTGTCCATCACAAACAGACTAACCTACAATGTAAGTCCTATTGTAATGAAAACAGAAAATGGAAAAAGAACTCTGTGGATAACAAGTGCTATCTGTAAAAAGGTGTTATACAGATAATATCATAGTATATGTCTGGTATGTGTGGTTCGTATCATAACGACAACAACTTGAATGTCAAGGACTGACGTAGAAAAATCAAACGATTCACATTGGTCGATTGTGCCAAGTGGCGGTGGACGTCATCATATTGAAACTGTTATGACGGTCAGGTTCCAAGAAGGAAACAACAGATAGTAAGATCCTGTAGTAGTTGTTGTTACTTTTGCGTACCTTTTCACTTCCTTATTCACTCAGAAAACATTAACATATTGGACAGTTGATGACACACTCATCTTCCTTAAGTCCTGATTGGCGTATGTATGTATAGTGCAGTTATGAGTGCAGAGTACTTGAAATATTTACTTTCTATATGACAAAGAGATTCTTAAGGGACGTAATTGTAGTAGGCCTATCATGACGGAAAGAACATGCCATATTAACCAATATATATATCCGTTAGTTTTTAACTGCTCGGATGACTCACACGCTTAGTAACGCTTTGAAAGATGTATAACTTTTCTAGCTAAATATTGCAACCAATAATTAGGATTAGACAAATGACATACAAAAATGACATCACTGATATCAACAGATAGTATTACTTGTCACTAACATAGTTTAAGAGAATTAATAGTCGTTTTAAGGGAGTTAAACAATATATGATAATGGATCGCATTTTTAATGAGTAGGATCAATGCTTTCTGTACATATACCATACAAACGGCACTACATTACCGTCTACATCACTTTCTATACAGATATGACATGTGGAAACCGTCTACCTGGATAACATGCTTGTGTACTCTCGTCTTCGTCGTTCTCGCAGTTTTCGACTCCATCGCAAACATCTGAGTTTGGTAGACACACTCCATTCATACAATTAAATTCATTTTCACAGTTCAAATCTGCAAAGAAATTGAATTTCGATTTCTTCCATTTTCCAACAGTTACATAGATTATATAATGTTCTAGATGAGATAGTTTAGATAGATAGATATATAGATAGATATTTATTCAGCCAATCATATTAAACACAAGGGAAATTGGTTGATAATAAGAGCTCAAACCATTAAAAATTGTAGACACGATATAAGACGTAAAATAATATACATAGATATGAAAACGTTCCTATAAATTGTACCAAAATATGAAAATGTACTCACAATATAAAGATGAACAAAAGTATAAAATGTACCGACACATATCGGCACATATCAAAACAGCTCTACTTTCTATGGAAAATAAAAGGTTTCTAATTGACAATTACGACGCACATCTTCACAAGCTTTCAACATGCTAACTGTGTAGGTGTGTAGAGTGTTGAGTACACTAATAGATATTATACAGTACGTTTCAAATGCTATCTCGAAAAACATTCGATATGCTGAACCTAAGTTCCCAAACTTATTTTTCCAATACACAAGTCATATTGAACAAACCTTTTGATCATGGTAATTTTGACTGGAGCTCCTTAGCAAATATCAGTATCCAAAATCGGACAACAATAAATATGGTGATATGCAAAAAGTTACAAAGCATTCGCTCTTTCTTATTCTAACAAGAAGGTAAAGAGAAGGTACGTACCATTTTGTGTAAGATTAACAACTTCCACGAGAGCAGAGAAACCTTGGTCAGAAACAATAGAATCTGCTTGGAATATAAACCACAAAGAATTTCCAGTTGATAAAACCTTCAACTCATTGTAAGATGGTCCTCCAGACCAGGTTAAGAGAGGTTGCTCCTCCGGTACGGTACCATCGCCAACAAAAATGTAATCATAACCATGTTCAATTTCGATAAAGTCGAAACTCAGTAAGAGTCTTGAATCTTCCAAAGTTGAGAAAACAAGTTCCATCCGAGCGTTGTTTGGATAGAAGGATGGATAATTTAGTGACGAAAAGTTGTAGTACGTTTGAATAAAGATTTCTTCTTCAATATCTGTAAAGTAGCATATAAGAGTATTGTCAAATTTAAAAGAATATTACTAGAAATATTACTACAAACATTATTATAAAGAAAGGTGTGAAAAGTGAAATTGGGAATACAATTAAATTAGATAAAGATTAAAATAACATTTGATGAAATTAACAAAAGGAAATATATATGTTCTTTCACTGAAACATTTATTCCGAAATTATTAGAAAATAACTGTGTGGGTAACAAGTGCTATCTCAAAAAAGTTGTAATACAGATAATAACAAGTATATGTCTGTTATGTGTTGTTCGTATCATAACGACAACTATTTGAATGTCACTGACTGACGTAGAAAAATCAAACGATTCACCTTGGCCGAGTGTGCCAAGTGACGGTGAATATCATCATATTGAACTGTAATGACGTTCAGGTCCCTAGAAGTAAACAACATATAGTAAACCCTGTAGTATTTAGGCTTATATATATAGTGAATGATATAACGATAATTCCTACATATTGCAAATTGTTATATTGCAACTTGAGATGATCATATAAACATTGTTACCGTCACAGTCTATCTCGTCTTCTCCATAATCACAGTCATAGTAGCCATCACACACTGAGTTGTCTGTGATACAGATTGCGTCGTTACAAACAAAGCTGCCTGAATCACAAGTGTTGACTGAAATATACAGAAATTACGCAGAGTTACCAAGTACAACTATTCGTATGAGCCGATGCATATCCGTTATTTGTTACCTGATTGGATGACACGTATGCCTGGTGACAGAGTGAATGATATAACGTAGAAACATAAATATTGCAAGTTGTAATCTTGCAAATTTTATTGTACTTAATATAAATAATATTAATAACATCGCATTCTCCCTCATCTTCTCCAAATTATCAGTCATAGTGTCCATCACAAACAGACTATCTGCAATATAAGTCGAATTGTAACGGGGTTAAAAGGAAAAAGAACTGTGTGGGTAACAAGTGCTATCTGACAAAAAGATGTAATACAGATAATACCAAGTAAGTGTCTGCTATGTGTTGTTCGTATAATAACGACGACAATTTGAATGTCACGGACTGACGTAGATAAATCAAACGATACACAATGGCCGAGTTGTAAACTTCTGCCAATAATTAGGATTAGACAAATGAGATACAATAATGACATCACTGATATCCTCAGAAGCAACACATAGTATTAATTGTCACTAGCATAGTTTAAGAGAATTAATAGTAGCGAGTTAAACGATAATGATAGTGGATCGCATTTTAAATGAGTAGAATCAATGAGTTATGTACATATACCATACAAACGGCACTACATTACCGTCTACATTACTTTCTATACAGATATAACATGTGGAAATCGTCTACCTGGATAACATGCTTGTGTACTCTCGTCTTCGTCGTTCTCGCAGTTTTCGACTCCATCGCAAACATCTGAGTTTGGTAGACACACTCCATTCATACAATTAAATTCATTTTCACAGTTCAAATCTGCAAAGAAATTGAATTTCGATTTCTTCCATTTTCCAACAGTTACATAGATTATATAATGTTCTACATGAGATATTTTAGATAGATAGATAGATATATAAATAGATATTTATTCAGCCAATCAAATTAAAATACAAGGGAAATTGGTTGATAACAAGAGCTCAAACCATTAAAATTGTAGACACGATATAAGACGTAAAATAATATACATAGATATGAAAACGTTCCTATAAATTGTACCAAAATATGAAAATGTACTCACAATATAAAGATGAATAAAAATATAAAATGTACCGACACATATCTGCACATATCAAAACAGCTCTACTTTTTGTGAAAAATAAAAGGTTTTTAATTGACAATTACGACGCACATTTTCACAAGCTTTCAACATGCTAACTGTGTAGGTGTGTAGAGTGTTGCGTACACCAATATCTCTTCAAAGGAGGTCTTAGACGCTATCCAGAAAACAACATTCGGTATGTTGAACCTAAGTTCCAAAGAACATTGTCGTTCGGTAATGGTAACATTGAATGGAGATCCTTAATAAATATCAGTAATAAAAATCGTTAACAAAAAGGATCATCATAATAGTTCGCATCGGGTAATGATGTATATTGTCATAAGTAATCTTTAGTAGGATTTTGCTCCTCCTTATGCTAACAAAAAGTTAAAGAGAAGTTAAACAACACTAGGTGTAAGATTAACAACTCCAGAGCAGAATAACTTTGGTCAGAAAAAAGATCATCTGCTTCGAATATTAAACCACAATGGATTTTCATTTGATAAAACCTTAAATACGTTGTAAGATGATCCTGAGCAGGTAAAGAGAGGTTACTCCTCCGTTTCGGTCCCATCGCCAACAAGATATAAGCATAACCATGCTTAGTTTTGATAAAATCAATTAAAGGCTATTACGGTAGAGCAAACACGTCCGTTACTATTACCGTATAACCACTTTGTGTCTATCATTTAATACATTTACAACAATAGTTAACATTTCTTCAATAACGAAATATTAAATGCTTTTTCAGAAAGGAAAGCAATGTATATATATTTTGCCTAACATACCAGTTTGTGAATCAGGTACGACCTCAATACTTCCATAGAAGCCTGGGAGTGTAACAGAACCATCTGAATCAAATATAAACCACATTGAATTTTCAGTTGATAAAACTTTCAGCGCATTGTAAGACGGTCCCCCTGACCATGTTAAGAGGAGGTGTTCCAGTAGTTCATTTCCATTTCCAACAAAGATAAAATCCCATCCACGTTCAATTTCGATGAAGTCTAAACTCATGATGAGTCTCGAGTTTTCGAACGTTGTGAACTTCAACTCGGTTCGATGGTCATTTGGGTAGTCGAATGGATAGTTGAGTGAATTAAAGTTGTATGACGTCGTGATGAAGATTTCTTCTACAAAATCGAATAGGGAGAAAACACAGAGGCTTTAATTGTGGACAACTTTGGGAAAGTTCAAAAAATCTCAAAACTACCA
>JAIPMN010176786.1:635-18526 GCA_020650975.1 Apostichopus californicus
GAGCTGGTATGCTAATGGTTCTGGTTCAGACACTACGCCTGCTGCACTAATACGTGTAATGCTGGAAACATAAATTACTCATAGACGATCATGTGACGTGGTTTGCACCAATAAGCAGTCGACAAATAACGAGAATGTAGAAGTATTTCTATAACACCAATTCGGTTTTTAAAAAACACAGTCATGCTCGATATGTGTGCATATATTTACGATTGAATTAAGCATGAACAATATTGACACACTACGTACTAAGTTAATAATACATCATTTCAGGCATTTATACTCCAAAAATTATTTTAAATTGTTGGAAAGAAGTTCATGAACTAAGTTGATATATTCCAATCCCTTTTTTTGTTCTTTCCCATATTTTCTTCGCACGCATGTTGTTGTGTATTTGATTGTATCCAGTCTTTGCTCAAGTCGCTGCTACCAGATGCGTTACATCGTAATGATTATTCATGTGCTAGTGACGTCTGGTCCGGAGCTGTTGTGATTTGGGAAATACTGCCAAATGGTGAGATACAACCTTCCTTATAACTCGGTTATAATAGTGTTGATTTACTTGAACCTATGAAATATGATAGATGAACTGAGAATCGCTAGATTCTTCCAAAGTTTCTGACCATTATTGCAAAGATAAATGTTGCGCTTTGCTGTTTGAACGTTCGAAAGTAAACAAATATCTCGATGATAACTAGTCGATGATAATTAACATTAACATGTGTTACGAAATCCAGATACTATGTATTGGAGAGACGAACACAATAAAGTAGATAAGAGAGGTAGTCTTTGTAAATGAACCCAATCAGTGTCTCTTGGTGACAACAAACAACTGAACATAAATACATTACGTACCGGTACGTTCACGTCAACTTCGCAAGCGGAGGTACCTCCGGTTGGCCGGCTCCGCTAGGCTCCTTGTCGGGTTGTCACATCCAAGAGAAGTCGTTTGCAAGCATTACAGAGAGGTTGTGTCAGGAAGCTTCAAGAAGGCGTAAAGTAAATAACACTTCATGGAGAGAATAGGTCCAAAGAAAATAGGTCTTTAAAGTGGCCGCATAATAGAATTAAGTGAGAGTCAAACATAGACGGGGCGGTGTGATAAAGAAAGGCCGGAACGGAAAGGTGGATATTCAGAAGTAGGCAGACCTCATAGTTCTTTTAACGTGGCGTGAAGTACAGGCTGGAGCCACTCTGAGAAAAGAGCGGACCACTCCTCGAAAACTGAATTATAACATACACTGATTGTGATATACGCTTCCAAATTAGCATAGAAACACTTAACCACTAAAAACGTAAATATCAGCAGTTAACGTGGCAAACGCTTCAAGTAACGTCTGCATCACAGCAAATTTAATACAGAGTGTTTTGCTTTGTAGGTGCGAAAAAGTAATAAATATCTCCATTTGATGTTATCTTTGATGTCTGCTAAAGGAGAATATTCTACAATGTTGTAATACCAAATAACGTAAGGACAACAGGTCAAGATCAGTACACATATCCCCGTACTATTTCATTAAATGAACGGCAAAGTCGATTATCCAGTTGATAACCCTCACCCATGAAAGCCATTGCTTTATCATGATTAGATATGAACCCATATAAACGTCATACCATATATTGTGGCACATGTAAACCTGTCTAAATCATCTTTATTTCAGGTTGGTTGGAAAATGACGGTGTTAAATCAGCAGTAACAAGCATTGATGAAGGAACGAGCGAACAGTTTATCTATCACTGTGACAACCAATTGCTTCAGTGTATGTATTTCTGCGTTATAGAGTGAGATATACAGCAGTATTGTGTCAACCTCGTAAATTCATTTAAAAATGTCTTTGTGGTTTATTGCACACAGATAAATATCCCTTTCCTTTTGATAATAATAATATCTGTGAAGTCATAGGAACAGATATGGTTCGTAATTTGTGGCCGAAAATTACTGTCACATGAGGTGAATGAATGAATGAAATGATTCCAGTGAAAGTAAATGTACGAATACTTTTCTCGACGAAATTCTATTGGAAGCACTCTATCAACGGTGTTGAGAGTTACAATCATATAACAAACTAAAGCCGGATGTGATCATTGTCCGTATCCAGTGGCATGCGAATACATCGTATAATGTTAAAGCTCTTTAATCTCTATATAACAGTCTACTGTGTATTGTGAAGCAGACTACATATTTTGTAATGAAAGTCATCTTGGTTTTCGGTACGCAGCGATAATTTTTGAATTATAATATATTTTTTTTAAGAGATTTTCTGCCCTCACCTGTGTTTTCCTCTTATGTAGCTGACAATATGAAACGTGACATACGTTTCAGCTTTGATTTCTGTTAAACAATAATTTATAAGAAAATGTTTCCGTCAAAGCTAGCGACAATATAATATGAAGTAAATATCCTGTTCTACGTGTATTTATAATCAAAGATAGTTGATATCAGATGAACCTTTAATATTTTGATACTTCTATCATCAGGAATGATGTCTTGCTTTCATGTTGGGAAACAAATCCTTATCTGCGACCAACAATTCACATCTTAAAATCCTCCTTCACACAGGTAAAACAAAATGGATGCTTTAACTAGTTTCTTCTCATTGAGCATACGAAGTATATGATATGAAGTATTATGTTATGGGAGGGAGATTGTGGTATAGGAGGGTGGAAGTATATGAAGACAGTCTTAACCTGGCGTATAGAAACCAGTCTTGAAGTTCACTTTGAACACCTATATTCCATCCATAGGTGTCCGGTTCACAAATGACAGAGACCTTTCCAATGCGAAACAGCACTCTACTTGATCTTTACGTACCGATGAAGGGGAATACTCAAGAGAAAGGGACTGACGTCACATATGAGACTACACGTGGAGTAGCAAGGACTTTGAGTATTGTGGAGAAGAGGCACAGCACTTGATACGATAATCTCGTTCAACAAAATATTAGTTACTACCGTGCATTGACTTTTGTGTAGCTTAAATGACTTTGGTGAGGCCATTGGAAAATCAACCTTTGTCTACGTTAGGTTAACTAGAGGCAGATTAAAGGAACAACGAAGGCAGGGATCAAAGACAATTTTTATGATTCAGTAACCTCAAAACTCTCTAATATTCGATGTTTAAACTAACCGCCTTCTATTTTACTGAAATCGCTCGCTTGGAAAATTTCACCACAATGCACAGTAAGCCACCATTGACTACATAATACGCTTGAAATTCCGTATTGATGACGTCAGAGTGGAACAACTCTCGTCACAAAGTCATTTTCCGTGTGGTAGACTCCCCGTGGAAAAATTTTGGCTGATGTTGCAAAGGCTAGAGACTTATAAGCCTAACATAATTTCCTACAAGCAATTTCCTATAAACCCAACGCGGTTTAAAATACTAACGAGTCAGTTGAAGGTCAAAGTTACGAAATTTAAAAAGTTCTCGTTTCTTAAAATTCTCGTTAAAAAAAGAAGCAGACTGAAGCCACGCCTAAGGTACGCTAAAGTAAAATCATGGTCGATATTAAATATTTCAAAGGAAATAGTTCAGTTTATTACATCGTATTATCAAAGGTCTGATAGTTACTGGCTCATTCCATGATTGATAATGTTAATGTGGTGAAACGTTCTATGTGCATTTCTCAAACATCACATTACTTTAAAAGGAAGATAATGTCAATTAAAAGGAACCAAACACCAGAGAGTACCACCTTGCTAATTTTATAACGCCACGAGGGCATTTAAATATAAATCATATATAACTAAATAATGATTGTCATGGGAATGAACAATCCGGCAACTGCCAAATAAGTGCTTAAAGGGGATATGCATACTTACATTTTGGCATATAAAGCTTTTTTTGTCATAATAATGTCACGACACTTCCTTGTCTGGTGGGGCAATTTTTAAAGCTGGGGTTCGCGAAAGAAAGCCTCGAAAAAATAGCAATGGAGAAGATATTCCAGTGCCCGTGGAACAGTGGTACCGTTTATTCAAGCCCATTTTTGCATATACGGGTCATAATTTATTGCATTACGCAGAACCTTACTGTTAACGCAATTCCTCAACGCGGCGTCTAAACGCAGCGTACAACACGGTCCCACATGCAGCGTACAACGCAACGTACAAAGCGGTGCTAAACGCAACACGAAACGCAGCGACCAACTATAAAATCAGATTTAAGGCTACAGAGTTAACTTAACGGTGTCTAGAATGCCGTTAATCGATGTAGATACGCTAAGAAACAATCGATGGACTTACTGACCGTAATGTGCATCATTTAACCTAGCTTCCTTTCTGTTAGCTGAACTAGGACTACTGCACTAATGTTGCTTCTTAGGACTAACTGAAATATTTCCATTCACAGCAGAGCACTGATCCTATCGAACGTACACACAGCTTCACGCAGTTCAGAGCGTTACTAAGTAACGTAACTGCTAATAATCGGTCAATAAAATTACTCCTAAATAACTGGGCGTAATCTCCCTCAGTGCAATAGCTCAGCTAGCTAACAATTAATACGACTTCAACTGTATTAAATAATATTCTGGGCACTTACAATATCAACGAACAGTTAGACACGACGCTGTGGTTTTAGAAACATACCAACTTGGTTGATAGAAAATAATAAGATAACGTACGATACGTAGACGTCTTGTATGATATTTTTGACGAAGAGCGCCACGCTGCACGTTATATTCAGCTCCTTTTGTACTAGCCTGAACATTAGTTTAAGTTTGCGCGCGCGAGAATGTACTACTTCAAAGAACACCGCATCTGAGGTGCGGTCACCACTCTTCCGGAGACCGCAAAGCCCAACTATTCAAACAAAGGCCAGGTGCACGATTGCTCACGCCATAGTTAACAACTTAGGAGGATAACAGAGATCTCCCAGCAAAGAATTACAACATTACTTTAAGCTTAAAATAGTTAATACAGGGTAACGAATAGCTCTTAAAAGTTACACTACTACGCATGTTCGGTTACAATATGAAATGATGTTACAGTGATAAAAGGAACAAGTTGAATGCTTCTGATTCTGAAAATGTATTAAGCATTATAAGTATATCAATAAATATTTGTACGTACGCATTAATGTAATTACTCACACAGCCAACTGATTAGAAAGTCTACTTAAACCATCAAGCAATATCATCAAAAGGAAATCGATTTTGTTGCTGGTATAAATTATAGGAAACCAGTGATTTCCCATTTTTATTTTATTTTGCATTTTGCTGATAATTCAGTGACTTTGATTTGATTATAATTTGTTACTTTTTGCAATTAAGACCTAGAAAATCTGAATTTGGAAACAAATAAATCTCCATTTTTTTAATATAAATTTCATCAGAGAAGAATCATGTACACTTTTAGTGTCTGCTGAACTGTCTATAACATGTAATTCGACGGTAGTGAAGACATTAACTTTGTAAATGTAGAGAAAATGTTCTGCGTGAACATTCCATGACAAGTTTAAGGTACACGCTGTGTGCATACAATTCCACTGCGTACACTAAATATAACATACACAAAAAAGAGTATTCTAGAACCAAACAGCAGAGAACAGTAACAGTAGATCACATACATCTTTAGTTGAATATTTCAAAGTTGAGTTTTTCTTCTTAATTTTTAACAACAATCACATTTTGCTTCACTGTTTTTAAACAAACGACGAACACTCTTTAATACAAAAATTAAACATGGGGTCATTAAGGTTATTACAAAATGCAATAATATTATATTAATTTTAAAGCCCCTTAAGGTGAAAAGCTTGAATTTGTAATATAACTGAAGTTAGCAGTATATTCTGCAATTCAAAAACACTGTATCCGTGGCAAAATATACCTAAAGAGCTACATTCTGTAAACGACAAGACACGTTTTTGTTTTTTTACAAACAAAATCAAATAGTGACATATTCGATAAACGATAAACGACTGTGTCAATGAAAGTAAGCAGGAAAGATTTTTTGAAATGAGCGTTACAGCAAAATAAGTTTGTCACCACCATGGGAGACATAAAAGCAGAAAAAACGGAGGAAAAAAACGTTCACAGATTAGAAGAGAGCAGTTATTCTTATAGTAACACAAAAACCAAGAAAAGTCTATACAGTTGTGCAGGAAGATAGATGACATTCTCAGGAAGCCAATTATCAACAACATGATTAAAACAGAAGAACAATGTCAAACCTATAATGTGTGATTGGCATAATAATGTATTTAGTTTTAGGAGAATCTTTGATGCTATTTAATTTGGAAAATCCTAAGAAAATGCAGTTCTTAGCAATGGCTTTGACTATCCAAGTATAATTTTAAATAATAATTTGGAAATTAAAAGGTCTCGAATTTGTCAACCTTCCATTCATTACTGTAACGGACATCAATTAACATCAGTGTAAATACAACGAAACACATAGAGGAGAATTCATTCCACTAATTACTCGTTATTAAATCTTTACGTTATTTGAACACAATTACAGAGGAGAATTTCTTAACTCGAACAATTCTAATCTTAGTGTGAGAAATAAGAAGGTCCAAGAAATTGCAAGAGCACTTATGTAGCATTTCTCGTGTATACAATATGGAGTTGACGTTGATGTCATCAAAATCAATCACCGAAAAAAAAAATAAGAGCAAATCGTATCATATATTTCTCCGGGTAGGTGAACTATATGTGATAGGTTACAAGTATTTAGAATCCATGGAATTAGGTTCTTTTCAGTGTTTTGAAACTCAAATTAACAAATCAGTTATGCATAGCAATTGATAATGAAATAGTTAGAGTCAATAACTTACTGTCTGGGTCACGCCACACATGAAGGCAAAAATATATTAATTGTTAATTGTTAATTGAGACAAGTCGCGCTTCATGATGATTTTGATTATTTACTAAAACAACAATTTTCATGGAATATTTTAATTTATATATGTTTTTACTTAGCTCTTACTTTTATCTATATTTTATTTAAAACAGTTAAATCGGTATTTTTCAATGCTGGGATATAACAGCATGTATATGATTGGATTATATATGAAATGAGCAAGGTCTTTTGCAGTGGCTTTTGACACTATCCTGCTAGCATCCTTGGTATAGTATCGGTGCATCACGTCCCTTCTGATGCCGTACGGATCTTTTGCCATTCTGATTCCCTGTGGATAATAACATATATCGTCATCAGAAATATTTCGCATCGCTAACATTCCCAGTTAATTCATTCATAGGCTTAACAAACTCAAAGGAATACTTCAGTAAAGAAAAACATAAGAAGTAATTGAAGCCTGTCCTCTTAAGTACATGTATTGTCCATATAGCCTAGTATATATCACTGCAGGGTTTAACTTACATTCACTGTATGGGTGAGATTCCATTAAAACATCACTAGTGATCATGAACCGTAGCAACTATTGTTTCTAACTTAAAATATTCAGTGTATGTCAGTATTTCTTATGATTAAGAGTTCAAACTCTAATCCTGTCCTCTTTTTCCCTATATACAAATACACATTTATTTTCAATTCGAATGGATTCTTTTAAAATGATATCCGGTAAGAATAAAACGAACGCAGATTTAGTATATACATGATCGCAAACTTTAACGACATAAATTCATGATACAATTTTTGAAAGAACAAGAGAGACGGGTTAAGAAGGCAAATAGATCTAGGCAAACGAATAATACAAGAATATACTTTACTTAATTTAGACTTAAGCTCTGATTGATTTATATCAGTCGTTTTCTTGTATATGAGCCAATCACAGTACCAATGTATAAGGCGAAAGCAAGTGCATAAGACCTTACTCATTTACCATCTTCAAAGTTTTCAGCAAAAAAATGAAATCCCAGAGAATTAAGCTTACTTTCACAAAAGTTTTGTTTGCAACACTATTAAGCAGCTTTTTGTGTCCAGATAACTATTGGGTTGGTTACGATAACTATACTTATCAGTTTTAGTACCGAGAAGACGAAATGTTTATGATAAACTACACAATAAAATAACGAGCGATCAAATGCATGTAAGCATTGTCAGGCAGTGCTGAGTATAGAACTAACGTCCACAGTGACATGTCCTAAGATATCTTGTATATGCAATGTTTTTGGTTTACATTAAGTATGAATATTGTTCATTCCGTTCACAATTAAGAAACTCCAAATATCTAATCCAATCAGCTCTATATTTTGTTTACCGAGATTGTTATTTCACGAATTTACAGTATATGCTTTAGTTAAAGCCTACCTCCAATAGGTTCGAAATCCTTCCACCTGAAATAAGAAATTACAATTACCGTATGAAAAGCAATTCACATGATAAGATCCCTTATTATAGTTTTGTTTTAAATATGTACAGTGAGATGTGCTCTGAAGTAAATTTGTTTGTCCATTTAGCTTATTTTACATCACTGTTTGCCTTCCATTCATCGTATGGTTCAGAGGCTACATTCTGTTGCCAAATCTAATACGATGTTTGTAACTTTAAAGTTCAGGTTATATGTTGATGTCGTTGTTAATTTTCTCGCCTCTTAATTTTAGTCTCTGCCTAGAGCCACCATATAACGAATGTCATTTCATGTTCCGTTACTGTCGTTATCAATGTACTTCGAAATTCCATTAAACAATCACCAGTCGTCGTGGACCTTGGTTATTATTGTTTCAACTTTAAATATTTCAGTTCATTTTTGCTGTTCTTTTTACTTGTAGTTCATGCTCTAATTATGTCCTCCTTTTTTCGTTCCTGTTTGCAAATACATATTAATTCTTTAAAACTTTTATCGATCGGAAAGATATGAAATGATATCCAAAAAAGACATAATGAAAGCACATTTATTCCCGACATGATTATAAACGTTAAAACACGGAGTTTCATGATACGAAATTTCCGATACATATTTTTGCAAGAACAAGAAATAATTGTTATAAGAAGGTGATTTGAATTAGTTAAGCGAGAACGACAAGAATATCTGATAATTTTAGCTCAAATATATGATTGATTCATGTCAGTCATGTTGTTGCTTATGAACCAATTACCAAGTTATTTAATATAATGAGAGTGATGTATAAGACCCACTTTTTGTTTTACCATCCTTTAAAGTGTTGCTATAAAATATTAATAATGGTGGTAATTATATTAATTAAGTTTTAATAATATTATTAGTATCTATTTATTCGTTTTAGAGACTAGTAAACTCTATAATCCGCAAAATACTAGGTATTGTGATTGGTTAAGCTATACGTCTTTGTATATTCACCTGTTAAAAAATCCCTCCGCAGGTTAATAAGCTATAATTCTCATAAAAGCTTAGCAATAAAATTGATCAAGTTCATATAACGAACCAAATATTTTGAGAGTTCAAACAGTCTTCAGGTGGTTATTTGGAAGAATATAACACAATTTTAATCATCAGTTCTGTTATAATAGCGTAAAGTTGGAGTTTCATTATACTAACAATGGAGGTTTTAACGTGTAGAAGGTACGTAACTTAACACAAGAAACTGGGTGATCTAAATGTTCTTCAATCAGTAAAGTGCTTTCAATATTTCGTTTGGATTCGAGTGGTGAAACCGTTAACTTTAATATGAAATGGTATAACCTCACAGTGACGTTACAGTGACGTTGTAATACTTACCTCTTCTGTGTATCTTGAATTGGTCAATCGGACACCATTTTTCTGATGTAAAGAGAAACTTAAGCACTTGATCAAAAAGTAACTCATTTTTTAAATTATGGCGTTGGATGAACTATTATATTCTATGTGATTATGAGGTCAATGCTCATCATCGTTCTTCAGTTTGTTAGTTTAAAGTTCATAATTAACCAAGGGGCTAGTCATTTCGTAATAGTTACAAATGTAATCTTATAGTTTTATGAATGATGGATTGCAATGAACGTAACAGAGATGAACAGGTAGTGCATGAGCATGGGCAGTATTAAACGACACACATGTTGCTATACATTTTGACGTATACAACTTTTTTCCACTAATAACGATTCTCGCACAGTCCTATCAGGAACTGTATACACCGGATACAATCATGTGGACTTGAGGTACACTGAAAATAAAATTAAATGCACTTGTATCTCACATTTGCCTCTTCATAATCTAATGATATGCATATCTCTAGTGCAACTGACATTCCACGTACTATAATTTACTTACAATATGTAATTACTACAAACATATTTGAACCATGCCTCGTTATCCTCAATAACACTGACATAAATGTATCGAAATCTTCCTCTTTACGAAACGTATTACGCTTATTGTTATTTCACCTAAATTTTACCCTTATCGTAAGTCATAATGATAACCATAAATCTGACTAAATATCGCATACTAGGCTACATTTTTAGATGTAGTATCTCACTCGCTTCTTCGAAAGCGGTTTTGTCGTTTCATATCTAACATCTCAAACCACCCAACCACTGACAAGCAAAAACAAAACACGAAAAATGAGGATATTGGTAAAGTCAATTATTTTAGAATGCAGAACATATATTATCAGTACTCTGGTTTAAGCCGACTCTCTATCCCCTATTACCTGACCCTACTCTGTTATAGAATTCAGTCATACGAATGACCTAACTAAATTCATTGAAGATGACAACCTTTCTTTCAAACGGAAAGTGTTAACTTAGGGCTTTCTTCGTTTCATTTTAATGCAAAGCTTACGAAGTCTGAATTCTCAGTGCAAGATGTTCACTGAATTCAAGTATTAAGTATCAAGTTTTGAATTCACCAATTTTTGTATTTTATTGTAATGAAGTTATTTTCGATTTTATAAAAAACCAATCAAATCATCCACGCAATGTTTACTTTGTAGTACATTGTGCTGATATGTACTTGGCCATTATATCTTTCAGAAGCAGAATAAATGATAACAAACTGTTCATTGTAAGAACTTACGATGACAAGTCTAGTAAGAGGTTTAATGTCATTTTATACTTCACCTGTTAATCAAAGAAGCTGAATATATCTGTTTCCGGTATCATTTGGTCTTTTTGTTAAAAGATTATTAGTAATATTAACATGTCGTTCATTTAATATTGAATACGACATATTTATCAATTGGTTCATTCTTTTGATTTGACAATTTCTGACAGGTTTTGGAACTCTCAATAGTTTACTGAATTTGATGGAAACGAATACCATCAGTATTTGTATGATGTAACAGCGCCACCAATTTGCTGTTAGCTACTGGATTTTATTATGCAGCAATCCCTAATGGGAAGGAACAAACCCTTGAAGGAGATTGTTAAAGATACTCACCAACCAAGCACCTGTTCGAAGATCAAGAATGTAACCGTTATGACCACTTTCTTTTGGAAACCACTCAACTACAAGCAAGGAGAATGAAGACTTTCTAAACTGATAATTTAAATATAAACATAAATATATATTATATTGGGTGTGCAGCAAGTTGTGTGACAGATAGACAAACTTATTAAAGATCAACTCAACAAAAAACTCCCACTTCACGACGGTTTCGTCCTTTTCGGGACTTATCAGGCGCATGTTATAATCGAACCACGGAGATTCCTCTCGGGAACCGTACCACTATGTCACAGTGATTCTACTGGTGTGTATGTCTATTATTCTTTAAGAAAATGAACAACAAAGATCTTGTCATAAGCATAAATATGATTGGTGATCTAAACGGCTAAATGTAGCTGTTAGTTGGATTTTCCTTTTATTATTTCAGCCTTAATGTCTATGATTTCTAACTCTAACCTACTGTACACCATCTTACACACATTATTACAATTCAGACTCAAGTCACAAAGGCAGTCCACTCACAAACGAAAGAAATAACCCTCAAAGTGTCAACATAGTCATCATCTAAGAAACTGAATGTGAAATTCAACATGATGATCCAAGAATGCTTGTTCTCTTGACTTAAACATTAAGAACCATTTTCCAATCAATAAACTACAAACCAATATTAAATGTCCTTAAAAACATGTCTGTGACGTTACGGATTTTCTATAATGTTAAAAACAATGTATAACACACGCGCGTTTAGTCGAACTGGTTTTTTATTTAACAAATATAGTTGAAATGGTAAAAATAAGATCATCATCTTGCATCTTAACACGTAGCACGAATTGGATCACTATTTTACGAAACAAGACAAAACATTCAAAGGAGAGGTGATCCTCTCTCTCCCTTAGACCTCTCCCGAAAGTGGATATCAGGCACGTGTGGTGCCCAACCTCTTTAGTTCGAAAAAGGGCATGTTCTGTGATTTAAGCATCTTTTGTTTCAGTTTACAATAAACCTGCAATCCTGCCAATGATTAAAAAGAACATTGTTCTCACGTCCATTTTTTTTTTTGCCAAAACGTAATCCTCGTTTTGACAAAAATTCAACTAAACCACCGTTCAATATGCAGCGTATTAATATACTGAACAATTAATGTATTAACAAATAATACAGGGATTACAAAAGAATGTCATTTTGCTATTTCACCATGATCTCATTAAAACATTGCATTGCATACCAGGAAAACGATTATGTTACAAGTATATTTAATAGTCCTCATCCATTGATCACGAAGTGAGATTCTCGAAATATTTTGTTTTTCTTTTACATATAGAATCCACTGAAAGCGCCCTCGAAATATTGTTTATAAATTTGTTTTTAAACCTTAGGGGATGTTCGGAAAACGTTGGAAATTATGACTTATCTTGACGATATAACCAAAACTAAAATAATCTTGTCGTGTGCAATTGTGTATGTTCGACTACTATATATGGTAAAGCAAAATATTTTTAACTTTACCAATAGGTAACAACAATCGAATCCGTTCTGCGCACATAGTTTGATAACACTTTCTCTGATTCTAGTTCCAACGAGTCAATCTTTATATAGTAACTACAAACCAGAATGTCACAAAGAACACCAACATTTCCATTTGTAGCTTCATGATTAATAAATAAAGCTGTATACACAAATTTAGTTAAAGTGACATAATGATGGCACCATTTGGCAGCCAATGGGGACGTCAGCGAACCCCCTCCGAGTCCCCGTTGATAAGTGTGATGCTACGCTCAAGCGAAAATCTCCATTGAATTCATCGATAAAAAATATACCTGTGTCGCCTTCAGTTTCCCGATAGATCCATCAATCTAACTTATACCGAATATGTCAGTCAACATACTTTCCAATGACAGATATAACTCACTAGCTGATGCAAAATACAAAGGACTTATAATATCGATGCATGTATTTTGCAAGGTATTCTATAATTATCTAAGAATCATTTTTTTTTTATCTGTACCATTGTTCATCATTAAGATTGTTATTATAGTAGCCGACTCTCGTCATTTAATTATGTTCATCGCATAATGCACATACTGTAAATAAATTACAAAGACACGTACTAAATATATTAAACCTTGAACTTTATCCTGTAATCGGGATCGTTGTGATTGAACAATTTCAGTATAACTTAAACCGATCGATCAATCAATTCAATTGCTTTATGAGCGATACCTGTGACATTCTTTGATAGCCAATCCGAAGGAATTGATCCGACTGGAATTGGTGCAGGTAGAAGACAGCAGAAGAAACTACGGGGTAATGAGAAAGACAGCAAGATTAAATATGAAAATTGATAAATTGAAACAATTTAAAGTAAATTTGAACTAAATGTATTCCTCAACACGAGAAAAAAAACTTATTGCATTAAATAAATTCACATGAATTATGGATTACTGTATACATCGTATCAACGAGACTTAATTCAAGATATTCAACTAAAGTAATTTCAGACCATGGAAAAATTCATAGTCTGTATATGAACGTACCTTCATCTAAGCAACATCATTATCTGCAGCCACCCAAGCACACACACGCATTTGGCAAGCTATTTCCGCCAAAGACTCATAAAAAGTACACACATACAGTATTACGTTCTTTTAAATTAACAAATAAGAAGTGTTCAAAGTCGGAAGCCGAACCCCATAACATTTATAAGTGTTTCTCAGGTAGTATCACATGTGCATAGTATGACGTAGATTTATCGATATACAATCTACCGCTCAAAGAAATGCAACACATCATTGAAACATTGAGTTAACTTTGTAATTCCAATTTACCGAAAACTCAAACCAATTGAAGTACCCTTATTGTATTGAAGAATGGTTGTCCAATTGTATTATTATTATGATGATTGTTTTTCTTTTTCTTTTTTTTCTTTTTTTTGGGGGGGGGGGGAGTGAGGTGAGATTGGGGTATAAGATGAATATATTGAAAAAGTAATCATTCCTATTTCATGGCGCTTAAATAAAAATTCCGGTTGTATATACAAACCCGGTGTATCCCTAACAATAACTTTTAATTCATATTTGGAGAATTATTGTTACTAATTGACACAATAAGAAATGATCACTGAATGAGATGATAAATTATGTAGTATAGTATGGCTGTGATATGAAAACGAAGTTTTGTTTTGTATGAATATGTTGATGTGCTTTATGTCCCTCTGGAATAAATAAATACAAACACAATACTAACAGAATGTCCCGTACTTCTGACATTACAGTTCATATCCAGACTTCCTATACAATTCTTTTGTAATTTTTATTCTGATCACATTATCAAAGTTTACAAGTTAAACGATGGATATTTATCAGTTAGAGAGGCATAGTATGTTGGTTGTAATATCTCCCACATTTAAAACCATCTCTGATTAATGTCAGTTTTTCCTTGCCGTCTCTTCACCTTCATTATTTTCTTGACATTCCTTCTCTGTAATTGTAACTCAAGATGATTAACACTCAATATACTAAAAGCGGCTTGATGCGTTGAGTTTGATATTTTCTGTTATTTACTGCTTATACTCGCATAACAATAAAACACATTAACAGCTAACATTTAAGGTCAA
Organism: Apostichopus californicus; assembly: GCA_020650975.1. NCBI lineage: Eukaryota > Metazoa > Echinodermata > Holothuroidea > Aspidochirotida > Stichopodidae > Apostichopus > Apostichopus californicus. Next base: position 15,500 of record JAIPMN010176786.1, read on the forward strand.
ATCGAATAAGGAAAACAAAGTCGAACATTTTGAAGAATTCCATTTTGGACTTTGAATATTGACAACTGTAATTCGGTAGAGGAAAAGTGTGGAACAAGCATGTTGATATACATAGTGTACGTAAATAAATGCGCTGCTATGAATCTTATTACAGTGTCGTTACGTTTGCAGCATAATTTGGTTAAAAACACGTATTGAAGGCTGACCTGTGCTCGGTTTAATCTGCCTGAGTTCGATCTAGATCAAGATGGTGTTAAAACTGGATATTTAATTCGGATCTCAATAATTGTATTGACGGAACAACGTGTTCGAGGATGCCCTAACAAAGGACTTTGAAGCAACAGAGTACGGTTTACATCTATCCCTTCCGTCATGAAATATGAAAAATAATATTCGCGTGCTGTATGGGTTTCATTGTAATCGTTAACGTTGTTTATATATTTTAATATACTTACGTCAGGTTTTCTAGTCTATGTGACTGCTGTACATACATCAATATATCAACAAACTCTTGTTGTGTCATTTCTCTGCCGCCCTCTGTTTTTATCAACATTCTACGTACTGATGACAGTCCTGGTAGTCGTATGCCTGATTGTAGGATGACGTCATAATTATCCACGTGACTAAATGACTCGATTAGGCGTAAGACATAGATAGGAATCTAATGGAATGAAAAATATTAATGATGCCGATATTATATATTTATTTTAGAAGGGATATAGGGAGTCAAACGGCGAATGTGGATGTAAAGGTTTAGCTACAAAAAAAAAACGAATTATAGATCAAGATATTGTGTAAGTTTAGAGTTCAGCAATATAGAGTTGTAAGGTTATAAATTGAGTAAGAAAATAAAAATGTATAAACACTTGAATTGTGTTCACTTTTCGATATTATTAAATTTCTAACTCAAGAAAAGTAACGATTTATCTACATAACATATACTAAGGATTATCATCAACATGTAGAGATTTAGTAATACGTTCAAAAGGAAATTAAGTTGTTTAATTTCACTTTTAATATATTTAATGACGTAACAAGTGCATGTAATAGCCGTATCTTAAACAGTAAATCTGCATTGTATCCGGCTTTAAAAATACACTGCTAACTATCGATATAACTAATGGGCCCTACACGACACAATGGGTACTGTATATCCTATTAACTATCCAAATCTAAAGTTAATATCAATCGTTCTCCATGACGTCATAGCTACAATATTGGATGTAAAAAAACTGCATAAATAGTTTATGTCACCATCAGGAGTTCTTCACCAGGAATTGTTTAAAGTTTTTTTGATGGTTACATAATATCGTATTAACTAAGCTCAGCATTTGCTTTACTAAATAAATATTACACAGTGCTGTACGTGTCATATCTGCCAAACGAAAAACTAACTTTAAACTGTTCTCTTTTTATTATTGTTGTGCTAATTAATTAATCATAAGACTGGCTAAGTAGGCTACTTGAAATAAGTTAACAAAACGACATTTTCGTACAACTCTAGATCAGTGTTTGAAAACGTCTAATCTTAAAAAAAAAAATCGAGTTTGAAATCAGAATACTATTAGAAAACAATAAACTAACGAAAAAAACACAATCATCATAATTATTGTTAAAGACGAACGATAGTGATTTTCGGCATCGACGAAAAAACACGATTTTATTCAAGAGTATTCTAGTTGGTTTCCGTTTTACACATGTGAAAATTCAAGTCAATCCGATGTTGGGAAAGGCTGAAAAAAAATTCCTAAACTCGTTGATTTTTTAAACAAAAATTGGGCTTTTCGCGAAAAGCGATATGATGATCACGTGATCTGTGACGTCGTTATGATGATAACAAAGTGAGCTCGGCGTAGTGTACTTCAGCTGTGTGCACTGTGTGTGTAAGTTTAGTGGCAACCTACTCTATATTGGACTCGACAAACAACCTAAGCCACTAGCAAAATGCCAAGAAATTGCGTTGTAGGGGGATGCAACAGAACGAATGTGGACTCTACAATAAGTTTTTTCAATTTTCCAATCGGAAAAAGTAGTGAGAGATATCGGAAACTCTGGATACGATTTGTGAGGAGAACCAGGAAAGACTTCATCGCACCAGGAGTTTCTCATGGTAAGAATGTGAAAGTTTGTTCTGCCCACTTCACAGAAGATGATTGGGACCTTAAATATTTGATGAAGAAAAAGTTGAAAGATTTATGCTTTTATGCCGCATTATTTATATATATCCCGATAAATGCAACAGTAAGTGTTGGAACTGGAAGACATGTCAGACGTGAACAACCTCATGTCTATGTGAGGAGAGAATCCACGTGCATATTTCAATTGGGGCATGGACGTCGCTTAGGCAGTTTTTATGGGCCGAGGTGTGTTAATACCATCCATACCACTTTAAATGTAATACGAATAGGAAATGTGTGTATGCTCGAGCGAAACAAAACATCGTGTAAGTATTACTTACGATAGCGCACACTGTCACTAATGTTTGCACAGTGTGAAAGTACCGTTTGCGGACCTACGTGAAGTTGGGCTAGAATATGATTCCTCCTGAAGCCCAAACCACGAGGCATGCATGTGAATAAACGCAATAGGCATTGCATGTAGTGAGAAAATTGTTAGAGCTAGACTAACCACTCGATTGAGTTTAAATGCGGTTGTATTTCATGCTCAATGGAACCTTTCTGTTTGATTTAATGATGTACGGAACAAGGAACGTTTATGTTTTACAGTAGGCCTAGTGCATACAAGCGATTCTACTTTGTTTAGAACTTTGGATTTTCTTTCGGATGTTATACTAATCTACGTTTGAGACTAATCATCACTATTATTATTATTGTGCCAGTTTGACAGGTTAGTGAGCACATTCATACAGCACTCTGTATAAAACCCGCCAACAACGTGATCTTGTGATTTACGTTACGTTGGGTCAGCTTGCGAGCTACCTCTTCAGATATTGGGAAATCGTCGCAAATTTCGTAAAAAAAACTTGTAAACACGTGGTGAAGTAATCAAGAAACACCATGATATTCA
>JAIPMN010176946.1:0-10091 GCA_020650975.1 Apostichopus californicus
TCTAGTCACTATGGGCCACCCACCCACCAAGTATGGTAGTGATCGGTAATTCCCTTGTTGAGTTATCGTGCATACAAGCTAAAGCGTCACACACACACACACACACGCATACACACATACATACATACATACACACATACACACACACGCCAACCTGAATACATAGGTTCCTTTGCTTTCAGCAAGGAACCAAAAACCCAAATAGAATTTAAAAAAAAAAGCACCAAGTATGTAATCAAATACCAATGACATCGTCATTACAATGCATATCTATCGTGACATCCCATGATTTTCAGATACCATAAACATATCAACCAAAGTATATGTTACGTGTATCATAGTCACACTCTATTAACACCGGTAAATACTGTTACGCCCTGGGTTGTCCGGGATGCGTGTACCCCGTATTTCGAACACGCCCAGGGCTACTAAGAATATGTTTCCCCGATTTTTGTCTTCTTTTACCCCGTGATATGTTGCCCATTCATTCACCATTCCATTTACTTTTGTTTCATTATGCAGGTCTCTTTCGCTCTCCCCGTCGTCTGCCATCACAAGTATTCCAGGCATTCGCTCTTTTATTACACGAGTTGTTCTGTTTAGCGTGTATCCATTTTACTTTCACTTGCTCTCTTTACCTTGTTTAATTAAGACTTGTTTTTCTTATGTATTTTGTGTTGTGGACACTTAATTTATTTCGTTGAAGTTTGGGCAGAGAACTGGAGACCAGCGGTGAGCAGCATGCCAATTACAGTATAGTATTATTTTAAAGGCAAGGTTTATTTATTTTAGAGAGCGGGTCCGGGAGTGAGGGCTGACTACGGGCGCCTTTCCTATTGTATTGTACTACTAATAATTTCCCTTCCTGGTTGGCTTCTTTGCATATTATAGACTCCGGAGGTAGGGTAAAATTAGGGCTCTCCCCGGAGGTACCACATTAGGCAGTATTGTTCAGTCTGTCGTTGGCGCCCCGTGTCGGGTATTCACTCTCGTGATTCTTAAGAGCCGTGCTGCCCACGCCCTGGTACGTAGTTTATTTGTTATTTATTTAAATTGGATCTCTGCCTGTTTGTTTGCTTTTATCTTTATTACGGCAGAAAGACACTGCCTTATTTTTGTATGTTTATAGTTAATTAAGTGATTAAATTGTTGATTTGAGACTCAGTTCTCCTAAACTATATTCTTCTAAATGAAATCGAATAATAACCGGAATAAACCTGTAGATAATTTATGTTGCCGTGTATTTGTCATGAATTTATCTGGGTGATTGGAAGGATACTACAGTATATCAGTGTGTTGTACAGATACGTCTTAATACGGTACTCATTGTAATACTCACTCTAGCTCCTCCAATATATGTGACTGTTTTACAAACATCAATATGTCAACAACCTCTGTCTCTGTCATTTCTCTTCTCCTCTCTGTACATATCACTACCTTCTTTACTGATACAGGACAGGACAGGTGTAGCCCTGAATGTAGGATGACGTCACCAGCATCAATCTTACTGAAGGACTCATCCAGATCCAGACAAGAGATGGGAATCTGAAGGAAGGGAAGACAATGAACAGAACTATGATAATAATGATTCTAGGAGATTCGATTCAGTATTATATACTGATCGATAACCACTCCGAAGGTCTTAAATGTCTCTCACAGTATACTGACATAGTATAACGTATTGTGTTTTAATTGAAACTGTTAGAAAAGAAGGCAATATAATTGTAATTCGAGTTCAACATTAGGGAATGGTGTGGTCTTTAAAAATATATCTTCACAGCGACATGTTGGGATCATTCATTAAATAAGTTTACGCAACTTGGACTTCAATTAGTTGGTGTCAATTATGGAGATAATAGCATATTAAGGAGAAAAATACATAAGTTGCAGCTGCTTGTTGGAAACTATCAATTTTACTGAAATTAGTTTTCTTATCATAATTTTAACCTCCAGTTTTTTATCATTATTGAATATTCATGTGACACCGGCATTGTCTGTACGGAGGTTATCATTACAATTATTGAAGAAGATAAACTATAGCAGTATTCTATTTAGGACCAGTGGCTCTCTAGAAAAAATGTATCTTTCTCAAAAGTTAGTTTGGTTTGTCCAAATGTCGTATGGGAGTACTAATCAACGTTGACGTTCCTACTGTTTGAAGTAACTCATTATGTATATTTATATACATTGTACACAGTAACCAGGAGGAGCGGGTAGTATCTGGTACCAGGTGATTTAACCCGTCTGGGAATTCTCGACCATTGCTTGCTTACAATCTAATATGGAATGGGAACTCTAGATAAATCCCCACGCTTATGGAAGTTAATACAAATATGATTTTATGATGATTGGATTAATAGGTCCATAAAACATGAATCACATGATTAGAATTTTCAAGTCCGAGATCATCTTTCGGTCAGTGTGCCAAGGAGTTATATGTAAAACATGTCTCAGAACTTCAGACGCAGATCCACGGTGTGGAGGTGTAAAACATGACTTCTGACCCTATGACATTATTAATAACTTGGGCGCACTATGCCCGTTACCACCAAATTTGAAGTCCATCGAACTTATATTGTAACTGATTGTTTGCACACATTATTTTTACCGATTTTAACCGTTTATTGACCATTGACTTCCTCTGACGTTTTACATTAATTGAGACAATGCATAAATATAGTCCGTGATAACCTACTTCGGTAAGTAGGATGGGCCATATTGTTATGTTGATGTATGTGTAATGGCAAAAACATTTTGTTTTTATCGTTAACCTTTAACACATGACCTTTCATACGGTGACACCTTTGGTCACACAGACACTACAACGTATACCCACACACATACCACCAAAGTTTCACGTTATCAGACATACATATTAGGAGGAGTTAATTTGACAAACACACAGAAAAATCATCGAGATAAATACACTGTGGTTAAAACATGGATAGGGGAAAATTTGTAATTAAAAAAAGTCTGTGAGAGGGGCATTTTTAAATCATTTTTTTTTTGTGATTATGACATATTTGAAGCATGCCACAAACATCCTGTCCAGAGAAAACAACAAGTACTGATAATATGGTTTTCATTTCAAAAGTATTATTAACAACTATTTGTTCCATATTTATATTTGTGATACAATTCTCTATAGACAACTTTTTAATAAGTTGAATAATACGTTATCAAGTGTAAACTTTAATATTGTACTGTAGCCTTATTGTAATATATATACTGTATATAATGCCATGGTCGTTTAAGTCTTCCAACTAATCTTTATGTAAAATGAGCGTGAGTAACCCATGTTATGACCTTATAGTTTCCACAAATTACTGGTGGGTACATCTGGAATTACTGACCAGGTTCAATCTGGGTTTTTAAAAAATAGTTGGTTAGTCAATAGGCTGTACATGGGTTATTAATGAGGAAACATATCTGGGTCCAAAGTGGGTTATATGAGGTTTTGAAAGATTGGGGATACTCTGAGATTACTGATTGGGTACTATTCAGGTTTTTTTCTTCCTATATCTTACATGGACACATTAGTGTTGGTTAAAACTAAGGTATGATCAGTTGTGTTCAATGTGGTTACAATGTGGGCTAACCATGGACAAGTCATGAGAAAAAAAGTAATATGCATCCTGCATCCAATTTAGTCCCGCATGGGTTTCATTCGTGTTTCAAATGAGTGACGATTTTAAAACTAGTTTTTTGTCATATTTTCTTCGGACATGTGACGTCATATTTGGTATACCGCAATCACAACAATGCTTTGAGTATGTAAAGTTGTATACTTGATGTGCAAAAAAACATCAACGATATTACTCCTTTTCCCCGAAATGCCACAATGCTGTGTTGTTGGAGGTTGCAGTTATACCTCAGCCAACAAAAGCATCAGCTTTTTTAGCTTTCCGAGTAAAAGAACCGACGTAAAACACCGTAGACTTTGGATCACTTTTTTGAGATCCACGCGGAAAGATTTTTCAGCACCACCCTGCCTATGTGTATGCCTCAAATGTATCACTCTACAATACTACTAACTTTCGACAGCTGTGGCGGACATAGCTAATGTTAAATTGTACCTTTTAAGTCTCCTCGTAAACACGCTCTGGACGTCCTTACATGTAACATTATATCACGCAATTGACAGTATGCTATTTACTGTTTGAGATGATCGTATATAGACCGTGTATATACCGTGCCTAGGGTAGCATTGTTAGTACATGTAGTGAGTTGCTACCGCCGGGGTTGGCTCACAGCATGTGTAAATAGTCATGTAAGGATTTCATCGCATTTATCCATTTCATTTGTTGTATTCTAGAATCGTGAGTTCGTGATAAATGTGTTATAACGTCCGTTATGTTTATTCCGGCATCTGCATGGTCCAAGAAGTGAAATAAAACGGTACTATATAGCGATCGGACGTCTTATTTCGCTAGTGACTGTCTTGTGATTGTGGGATGTTGCTGGCCAAGGTCTGTTTCAACTAGACCTAATTCTATGGAATTACACAGAGTCACGGATTTCGCCCAGGATTGAACGAGAAACGTGGATTTGGATATTCACTGCTAAATTTGGTTTATTGAAAGGATACTTTTTCTGTGTTTGTATTTTCCGATATTAAAACGAGTAAGTGCTATGTTCAGCTGAAGCTTAATCATGCATATGCTACCCTGGTCGATTCGGGCCAGCGTCTCCTCGCAGTTGTTCGATTATGTTTAGTGTGTTTTGGTAATTCGTTGACAGTAACGTAAACCATTTTCCCGTGACATATCACGCATGAGGCATCTTTTAGGTCTATTCTTCTGTTCAGTTTGCGGTATCTTGCGATCAAATTGTATAACGGAATCGGCAAGCTGCTTGTATGTTCTACAGTATATTATACCGTACATACCTATTGACGCTCCGCTATATAAACGATGTCTCCATTTGAGTGAAAATTTTGCAAATAAAATAACCCATTTTACTAAATGTTCTGCTTAAAATTGTCTTAAAACTAGTTGTTTACCTTCATGTGTTCTTGTTTTAAGCTAACAGTTTTTCAAATGCTCGAAATTAAATGTCAACTGCAGTACAAATGTTCGCTATCTGTGTGTAAACAGTACCTATTTCAGCGTTTGATTGTCGTGGTTTACCAAAGATGACGTCACACGGTGACCAGAGGCTCCTTTGGGTCAATCTCTGTTTCCAGACATTCCAGAGGTACATGTCACGTGACTACCCAAAATGTCCATTTCCGTGGTCGTTTTTTGGTGAGTTATAGTAGGTTTTCGAATATTTTTTGTACACATGTTGATTATGGGTATGTAAACTCCCAAATTAATGGAAAATCCAAAAAAAATGTTGTCTCCATAGTAGATGTTTAAAGGGAACTTTGTTAAGTTCAGGTGAATATGATGACAAGGTACATTATATGTAGTTGTCAAGTTTAAGTATTCATATAAACTGTAAGGTTTGTCTTGTCAGTACGGGAAATTTTTCTATCAAGGTACACAATGAAAGCACCTCGATCGGGGTATTGTACCCACATCGAGATGTATTTGGGTGCTTTCTGCAGCATTTTCAATAGTTATATCTTAAGTTTATAATAATTTAGGATATTTGCGTAGGCCTCACATATATTAGCATTGTTGACATTGGTGTACAAAGGAAGGAGGTAGGGGGAGGTTGCCCTCAAATTTCTGGGGACTCAAAATTTGTCCAAAAAAACAGAAAATTCAATTAAAAGTAAAAAATAACAAAATATTGCAATGTTTTAATACACTGTTCTTCGATTCCTGCCTGAATTGTTCCCGATTTTTGCTCGAATCGTTCCCGATTCTCGCTCCAAATCGTTTCCTATTCTCATCCAATTTGTTCACAATTCGTTTAAAAATATTAGAGAAGAAAAGAGAAATAAATAAGGATGAACATTTCTAAACATATAATCAATTCAAAGCTTTGCCTAATATAGCACCATCTTGCATCTAAGCAACCTTACATGAAGAAAACATTTACCCCTCCACTTAGACCACTGCCCAGGACGGCATCCCCTGCACGGGGTGACAAAGGACGGATCCGCCCTGGGTGCTAACTATTCTAGGTACGCCACTGCTACATATGTCAATTTCAATATATCCAAACTTGCAGCATGTTTAATGTGGTTCATGTAATAAGTTGCGGAAATTTGGTCAAAACTATTCTCCCCTAAGACCCCTCCCCAGGATGGCATTCCATGCATGGGGTACCAAAGTAAGGATCTACCCGGGAACCAACTATTCTAGGTACGCCACTGCTTAAAAAAGACAATTTCAAAACATTCATAATCACAACTGGCATCAGTATTTTTTACGTATTAAAAGTTTATAACATTTGGGCAATGTTTCCAAATTCGGGCAAAACCTTTCTGCCACCCCCCCCTCCTCCCCACTCCCTCAATAGGGACGGTCCTGTATGCATATGGTTTCAGAGACTTCTTCTTTCATACTCATAGATATCGTTATAGCACGAAAATATGTAACTAAAACATTTTCTTGAAAATGGTTTCTGCCAGCAAGCTCCCCATGCGGACGCCCACAAACAAAACCATTAGTGATAAAACCATCAGATATCATTGTAGCGTTCATTGACCGTTTCTCACGCTCAACATTTTTAACATGCACTATTTTAATACATATTCTTATTTGCATGTTTTAATGAATGGTTACTACGACCCACTGTAAACTGTTCGTTGTATTGGCTGTGCATTGCATTTGTCCTAACACGGTGTATTTCTATGCATTAGAATCAATGGTATTTCTACTTCTTTTAAACTAATTTTGTTCTTTTTTGGCATCCTAATTCAACCACACATTAAACTTAGGGAAATGCATGAGCTGAAAAAACCTAACAAAATACACACTTTAATATGCATCAGCTATTTGCACTGTATAATTACTTTAACAGTTAACTATGTTCCCTCATTGAGACCATAGCAACAGTTACGATGAAGTGTACTTACCTTATCTCTCAATGTACTTACATACTTTTATCCGTGATTTTAGAGGGAAAAAAGAAAGATCACAACAAAATACACACACTTTAAATATAACTAACTTACCTCGTGTCTGGATGCAATGTTAATGAACATGATAGTATACTTCTGCTTGAATGTGTCATCGCTGTTCCTGATATGGATGGTTCCTGAACACAGCTGACGTAGAGTGTCGATGTTATCAAACTGAAACCATATAATTAATATTACATTTGTATGCGTAGTGATGAAGAGAGAATGCAGTGTTATCATTTCAGTTCAATCAACAATGCGCTAATATTTATCGACCGGGGATACCAAACTCACGCACCAAATGTAAGAACAACAAATACTTGAGGCAATTTTTTAATGGAAGTCATTTGATTCACATTTAATGCAAGAAAAGTTCATCTCAGTTCTTTTTGATCAAGTGACGGGGTATATCTGATAATGCAAGATAAGGGGTCAAATTAACGTTTTGCTTCTTTGGTGAAGAGAGAACGTATCCATTAACTATTGTCCACTTCCTAACTTTTCTAAAAATACCCTGACTATACCAGTCATCACACACATATTGGCCCTGTACAGGTTGTAGTCGGGTTGTAATGTACAAGGGAAACAGTCAGACTAGCATAGGTAACCATCATTGATCACATGAAGTGTTGTCCTCCTTGCCCATATTCACATCAAACAGGCATTTCCATGTAGAATAGCAGTGGATCCAATATGGGCAAACCAACGTGAGATAGTAATGGGTCCTAAATGGGTCCCACACAAACATTTGTAGTGGATTGATGTTTCTTTTTGGATCGTGTAAAGGGTAGTGGTGGGTTCTCTGTGTGGCTCAAATAGGGCCAACATGGCAATCCACAATTGCAATATTATGTTTAGCCAACACAATTTGAAATTTTTATTTGTTATGTATAAAAAAAAATCAGCTGGAGTCACATTGTTGACAATTAAGTTAATGTTTGTTGCAATTTTATAACCAACTTGATTTAGAGCCAACAAATCCATACAGCCTCTAGCAGGAGTGATAGCCATCGAACAATATAAATTAACCAACTTAAAGACTTACAGTGTACACAGTACATCGATTCTATCTAGAATGAAGCTATTCAGTGTTAACAGAGGGCGCTGTCATATAGGTCCTAACAGAGCCGGAGACACGGTTCTGGTAGCTATTGTCCAAGATCTATACTGTTAAAATAGACATCCAAAGAATGTGTAAAGCATTGTAGCATACCTCAATCTATGCGCTAGGTGTGAACAAATGTTACAAATAATTATGAGAATAATTGCACGTGTAAGTCCATGAATCTCATTTCGGAGACATGAATACAGTCTTTAATGACGCTCAAAGCTTAAACTCTTTTAGCAGACGTGATTGAAAAAAATCTTTAAGACGCTTTCTGATTGGTTAACGATCAGACATCCGTCACATTGCCAAGCGAACGGTTGGTAACATTTTGTTGCTAAGATGTGTAGTTATGCGTAGTAAAACCATAGCTTATATATGTCACAATATGTGTAAATAATGGGAAGCGCAGTTAGTTTGCCCAGAAGTGTCGGTCAGAGATTATTCAAAGGAATTCTCAGCAGATTCAGAGACTGTAATTGTCAGGTTTTGGGGAACTAGAAAGTACCGATATGACAGGCCCCTCTGTTGATTTAGTGCATGCCTGGTGACCCCCATCGTTCTAAGCGTTGAGCGTATTTCAACCATCCGACATCAAGAAGCATGGGTGGAGCTACCTCATTGTAGAACGATACACAGTACACACGAAAGTTGCGTACACAATAATATTGCATCTTATTTGAACTTGCCCTGGTCAGAAGTGTAAAAGGTTAACCACTGATTTCTCATCTCATTCCTGTTTTTAGCTCCTTGCATTTATTTATTTCTCCACTTTGATATATTTGCAACTTTCACTTATTATGTGAAATGCAGTTATTTTGTTTTAATGTAATCAGTGTGAGTCTATATATATATTGCTTTATTTGCAAGAAAACTAAACCAGAATGAAAATATTTCATGGTTCCATGGTGCTGCCCATTGATTTGGTTAACAGAGAAAACATCAAGTATGTAATGATGAGACATTCCCTTAAGTCATGTATACACACTGCTGTTACCAACATAATGCTAGCCAGAGCCCTTCATAAATATGCATGAACCATGTATAGTCCACATTAACATGTGTCTGCTACCTACAAATATCAATAATCCAGTTTTGAAGACCAAACATATCGTTTCCACATAAGTTACTGCAATTTGATATATTATCCCTCATCCAGTAAACTCACTATTGCTTAATACATGAAAACCAAAAACTATTAGGTTCACCAGCTCACTAAAAATAGTAATGATCTATAAATTCCCTGTGAAGTTATAAATCCTACAAACTTGTAACCTCAATAATGCAAAGCCACATCTCCTTATTAATCACATGTTTTCAATTGCAACACACATCGCCATTTGTAGGCTACCTACCGATAACACACTCACATTTTTTGAAACTGTGACTTATGTATGGCTAGTTATGGCAATTTAATATTAAATTGACTTCTGTAATATTCATTATATGAACAGCAAAATCAATAAGGTATATATAATAGATATGGACGACCCATCGACCAAATTTGTTATTGATCAATCATTCCCTTGTCTACCTGTTGTGCGTACAAACGTCTGATACAAAAAAAAATCGCTCATCTCCTCATAAATATGCATGGTATCAATTACAAGACACATCAGCATGTAAAAGTGGTCTACCAATATCACCATACCACGTTTGAAGAAACTCCAACTTGTGGTTGCCAAGTTATTGCAGCTTGAAGATTTTGAAATTTGACCCTAATACCTCATAGTATTCATGATATGAGCAGCGAAATCAATATAATTTAGCAACTCATTATGGATCACCCATCGACCAAATATTGTCTTGATCAATGATTCTCTTGTAGTTTTAGTGATTGTTCATACACATTTCTGTTACAACAAGAGCCCAAGGGCACTGAGGTTCCTTGCTTAGGGGAATATGACAATACACATAATATTATCAAGCAAGATTGGGCTCAAATAGTCCAAGTAATTGTGGTCCTAC
>JAIPMN010177026.1:0-23136 GCA_020650975.1 Apostichopus californicus
AGTGAAAGTTTCGTACAGGGGTACATAACACATGCGCTGTAGGCCTATATGTATTAAAACTGTGTATAGTAAAGGCTTCATAATTGACGCACCCCGTAATTGACGCACCCTCAATTATTACTAGCAACGATACAGCAGGCCACTTAAACTTTTTGCAGTCAAGCAGAATTACATATTTCATGAGTTTGAATCCAATTCAGCTATTTTTGCTGACCAAATTGTGGTACTTTTTAAGCTTTTAACACCCTCACCCTAGTTTTGTACGTTTTTGGGCATTTGGAAATCTTACATCCTTAAAATAACCAACATTACCTCAATATGATAACACTACTCTCTGGGACCTGACCTGTCTGAGCTTAGAGGCCCAGAGCATAGCAAACAGCATCTAAAGTCAATGGATGTATACTAAGGCCATTTAGGGGTATGAAAGAACTCGACACGGCAGACATTTTGTGGTCAAATTCTGCTCAATTGTACGGTGCAAGAGCACAGAACCTTAAATATTTTGAGACCATAACATTTCTGAGGAACTACTCATATGAAAAACACATACAGTTGAGTGATTTGGTTTTTTCCTTGATAGACATCGTAGATCAAATCCTTAAGTGCGTCAATTATGAGCCCACCATGCTACAGTACACAGTGCAGTGACGGGAATATATCATACTGTACACTATACTGTTTAGCGTATATTCATTCAAGACTGTACTCGCGTCGTGAAGTTGATTTTGGTGTAGGCCTACCCATTCCACGAAACGAATTCTGATTTCAATAGAACGGCTGACGAATCTTGGATGACGTAAACACGAACCCGATAGAATGTAGCGTATGTATCATAAGTAAGGTTAACATGTTATCCAAGCTTTAAAAGTAAAGTTATAAGGCGTTTGCAGGGAAACCGCGTAACAAGACTTAATAAGTAATAGTGTGTAACTCAGTGTATGCCTTCGAACTTCCAAGCAATGGTCATTATTGATGCTGACGTCATGAGCAATCTGATTGGCTGAAAACTCCGTAATTGCAAACCTGTTTGGGAAAAAAAAATTCGCACCCGGGCCAGCCTCGCACTTGTTGGAGGTGTGGGCTGGAAGGGCATGAGGCCAGGTTGTGCCCGAGCAAGACGCTGTTTACAGGTTGGGCATACCCTGGCCGAGTGTAAAGGGGACATCGTATGTAACTCCATCTCGGAGTGGGCCATCTCGCCCGTTTATGCCGAGACCGCTCATACGCCGCGAGAGTGGCTACGGGCGTGGTTGAAGCGGTTCCCGTCCCGGCCTCTGACACCGTACCACCTGATGCTCCGTTGATCACCCCAGTGTCCGACACTAGCGCCCCGGTGGAAGCTTTGAACCCACATTCGTGTCCCATCTCGTCCCTGAACGAAGTTGCCGCTCCGGCCGAGACTGCCAGTCTGCCCACTGAGGCGGAGCTGGACTTAACGGCGGAGATGGTATTAGCGGAGTGGCATGCGGAGCAGGATGCCGCTTGTACTGGTTCACCGGTAGCTGCGCCCGCTATTGGCGATACTAGTCGGGCCCGAGTCAACTGGCCCAAGAGACATTAAGTGGCCCAGATTCGGACTCGCCAATGGAGGAGTGCACTACAGCCTTAGTAGTTGCGGCTAAGGAGTCCTCCGATTGGTTTGATGAGACGAAACGGGCCACTGATCTCATTGACTCGAGAGGCCCTTCCACCCTGCCAGCAGTCGCTTCCGCTATACCGGACACGATGGTCGCTAGTGGACCTCCTGTTCCTGACAGGGAGGTCCACTCGATCAATGTTGACGAGGAGCTAAGAACTCTGCTTGCTCGTAGGAAAAGGGGGAACACGGCTAGGGGCCTAAAAAGACCCGTATTGGGAAAACATCGCAGGTAATGACACCGGACACCTTATCCCTCGTCACCCTTAATGTGAATGGCGATGAGGGGTACCCCCAAAAGGCGGCGGATTTTACAGTTCTGCAAGTTGCTCCAAGTGGATGTGGTCCTTTTGCAGGAGACCCGCATATCTTGTGTGAGAGTGATGTTCATCTTTGGTCCTTAGAGTGGGGGGGGGGGGTCTTTATGCCTCCTTTGGATCAGGGGCATCTTGCGGGACTGTCATTGTGTGGGAAAAGTGGAGAAAGACCATGAAGGTCGGGTGGTGTGCATACACTTAAGGCTCACGCGGGTGAGTTGGTAGTGTGCAATGTTTATGCCCCCAACTGGCCAGCATGTAGGAAAGATTTTTTCACGGTCTTGCAATCCTTTGTACCGGGCAGGGCAAATTGTATTCTTGGGGGACTTCAACTGTGTCCCTAACTCTGCTTTAGATAGACGTTCGAGGAAAGAGTCCCCCAATTGTACCACCGGCATGATTGAGCTAGGCTTGTTTGTCAAGCACCGAGACCTTGTGGATGTTTGGAGGTACCAAAATCCCCAGGTAGTTGCTTGTACGTGGCATAGACCAGATGGATCAGTTTCATCCAGACTCGACAGGTTTTATGCCCCGCGCAAGTTTCCTCAATCTCGGTGTTCGGTTATGCCATGTCCTTTGTCTGATCATGACGCAGTTGTTTTGTGCTTGCAGCTGCCGGAGTCTTTTCATGTGGAGAAGGGACTTTGGCGGCTGAACACGGAAATTGTCAAAAAGCAAAAGTTCAAGGAGCAATTTGTCGAGAAGTACAGAGGATGGCAGTCCCTCAAGCCTGCTTTTCCCAATACGTTAGTCTGGTGGGACGAGGTCAAGTCCCTCATCAAGTAGTTCGCAATCGGGTATTGTGTTGAGAGAGCTTACCAACGGAGATTAAAGTTCCATTCCCTGTGCAATAGAGCAAGTCTGATCTGCATGCACTTGGGGTGTTTCTAGATGAGAAGCTGCACGGAGCCCGGGTGCGTGCCAGAATCAAGTTTGTTGAGGCGGACGAGAAGCCCACTATTCGTTTTTACCGGGATGACACCAAGTCTGTGGTTGACCGCAGAATTAGGGCAGTGCGTCATGCTGGTGGGGTCGTCGGGGAGAGCCCGCAGGCAGTCCTAGGGGTATTTAGGTCGTTCTTTTTCGAGCCTGTACTACAGGGCTGCTGTTAGCGAGGATCTCCAGGAAGACTTGTTGTCTGGTATAGACAAGGCCCCCTCCCCTCAGAGTAAAAACGATAGCTTGGGTTTCCAATCTCTCCGTTGTTGAGCTCTGGACAGTGGTAGCAGCGATGAAGAAGGGAAAGTCCCCTGGTCCCGATGGCCTCCCTGCAGAGTTCTATAGGACCTTCTGGGAGGTTCTCGGTGGGGACTTGAGAGACGTGTTCGCTACCGCTTTCCAGTTGAAGTACATGAGCCAAAGACAGCGGGTTGGAAATATTGTTCTGCTCCCAAAGTCGGGAGACCCTTTGGACCCTATAAATAGGCGTCCAATAACGCTGTTGAATTTGGACTACAAAATCCTGGCCAAAGCATTAGGAAATCGCTTAGCGGATGTGATGCCGGATATTGTAGGTCCTCTCCAGACTTGTGATGTGCGAGGTAAGTGTATTCAACATAACCTCTGGTTGATGAGAGACTTGATCGAGTTTGTTAAAGTTCGTGATTTGCCATGTGCACTGGTCTCCTTGGACCAGGAGAAGGCCTTTGACATGGTAGATCACGACTTTCTGTTCAGAACCTTAGAGTCCTTCGGATTGAACTCAGTGTTTATTCGTTGGCTCTCGTTATTAAACAAGGACGTCACGAGCATTGTCACTGTTAACGGATTAACTTCTGGTCCCTTCCCGGTTCGAAGGGCAGTCCGTCAAGGTTGTTTCCTCTCCCCGTTATTGTATGTTCTTTACCTCACTGGACAGATGCTTGGGTTTTCGACCCTTCAATGCACCGGGTGGGGCTAGAGTTTAATGCGTGCAGTATGCCGATGACGTCACTTGTATTGTGTCGGACCTCGCCTCCTTCAAGCCTTTATCGAAGGTTTTGGCCACCTTCCAAGAGGCTACTGGTGTCAGACTCAACAAGTCCAAGACCAAAGGGCTGCGTTAAGGAGGTTGGCGCGGCCAATCCCTCCCGTTCGATGCTACTTGGTCAGATGTCATGATCAGGGTAAATGGCATCTGGCTAGGTTATGGTGCCCCGGAGGCCACCACTTTGGCAGAGAAGGCTGATCAGGTGGAGGCAAGGCTCGACACATTCAGTCGGAGGTGGCTCTCCCTCCCTGGGAAGGTTACAGTTGTTAATCGTTTTATTATTCCTCTCCTTTGGTATCCTGGTACGGTGATCGCTGCACCGGATCATGCTTTGGTGCGATTGGAGAGGATCATTTTTGATTTCATTTGGAGAAAGCGCAAACCAAACCTTGTCAAAAAGACCGTTCTGTATAAGACCCCCTTGAGCGGTGGGCTTGGTTTGGTCCACCTACCATCTAAACTGCGCTTTCTCCTTTGAAAGGTGTTTTCGTTGCGTTTGAAAATCCTTTGTTTCCCTTTGCCTATTTTGTTAGGTTCTGGGGTGGGTTTCTTTTTCGCCACCACTGGCCCGGATCCTTTCCAATAACCGGCCAAAGGCGACACGCCCTTCGGGGGTGTAAACTCAGATTGGTGACTCACTTCGTAGAATCAAAGAGGAGGGTGGGCCACATGTTCTGCTGAACGTGGCCCCCTCTGTGTTATACCAACCATTGTTTCGTTCAATGCCAAACCGCCATCTCTCCAGATGTGTGGCGGTCTGTGTGTTGTAAGTAACTAGATAGCCGTCTCCGGGACTTGGCGTGGATGATTGCACATGGGGTCCTCATCACTAACCATTTTCGCCTAGTCAGGTGGCGATTAGGTGATGGGATTTGTCCCCGTGTGGGCTGTTAAGCCATCGAGACTATACAACACCTTTTGCTGGAGTGTCCCTTTGTCCGGTTGGTGTGGGAATGGTTTCACGCCTTCGTTATTGTGCTTTTTACGTGTCCCGCCCTGCGGGGTCCAAAACGTCACGGCCAAACGGCACTACCCAACCATCCCATTCTGACAAACAAAACTTAAGTCAAGCCAGCCAAAGAAATAAATACGCCCACCGACCTGCAGAGACAAACCCCCAACCACCTACTCAAACGTGGTACATATAAAACAATTTACTGTGGCAAAACATAATATGCAAACACACACACACGTCGCTTCTCGGCTTTTTTGGCTAACATAATGTGTAGTACCTGTTCCCTTTCGAAGGGAATGATGAGTGTGCTTTTTACGTGCAAAGAAAACGGACAAGGACCAAAGGTCAACAGAAACAAAAACAATCCCAGTCTGTAAAACAAGCACCTGTAAAACAACCACCAAAAACCCAACTGAAACCCACAAACACAAATCTCTCACTAACGTAGCGTTTAACGTGAAGTGAAAGGGACACAGACCCAAAGGCCAACAGAAGCAAAACAAAAAAAACACTACAAACCGGCCCCAAAAAGCCAACTCCAAACCACAAACAGAAAAAAACCCAACCCATATTATGTAACGACCACACAACCCCTACACCTAACAACTAACTCACTCCAAATTTCATCCGGGGAACGCCGTCCCGATAGTAGACGACAGGCCTTTTGGGGGTACCCCTCATCCCATTCACATTTAGGGTGACAAGGGATAAGGTGTCCGGTGTCATTACCTGCGATGTTTTCCCAATACGGGTCTTTTCAGGCACCTGGCCGTGTTCCCCCTTTTCCTACGAGCGAGCAGAGTTCTTAGCTCCTCGTCAACATTGATCGAGTGGACCTCCCTGTCAGGAACAGGAGGTCCACTAGCGACCATCGTGTCCGGTATAGCGGAAGCGACTGCTGGCAGGGTGGAAGGGCCGCTCGAGTCAATGAGATCAGTGGCCCGTTTCGTCTCATCAAACCAATCGGAGGACTCCTTAGCCGCAACTACTAAGGCTGTAGTGCAGTCCTCCATTGGCGAGTCCGAATCTGGGCCACTCAATGTCTCTTGGGCCAGTTGACGCGGGGCCCGACTAGTATCACCGATAGCGGGCGCAGCTACCGGTGAACCAGTACAAGCGGCATCCTACTCCGCATGCCACTCCGCTAATACCATCTCCACCGTTTTGTCCAGCTCCGCCTCAGTGGGCAGACTGACAGTCTCGGCCGGGGCGGCAACTTCGTTCAGGGACGAGGTGGGACACGAAAGGGGGTTCAAAGCCTCCACCGGGGAGCTAGTGTCGGACACTGGGGCGATCAACGGAGCATCAGGTGATACGGTGTCAGAGGCCGGGACGGGTCTGAGCGGTCTCGGCATAAACGGGCGAGATGGCCCGTTTTCCCACACGAGTTACATACGATGGCCCCTACACACTCGGCCAGGGTATGCCCAACCTGTAAACAGCGGCTACACCGCTTGTTCGGGCACAACCTGGCCTCATGCCCTTCCAGCCCACACCTCCAACAAGTGCGAGGCTGGCCCGGGTATGCAATGTGGGCCCTGTGCCCATTAGCCCACAAGGTAGAGGGGATATCGGACTTCAGCTCGACTCTAACTCGTCTAGTCCCGGTCTTGACACCCTTACGTTCACGGAATTCCGGCTCCTCGTAGCCGGTCACTTTCTGAAAACGCCCCAGTGTCCGCACAACAACCTGTTCAGACATGTCCAGAGGGAGATGGAGGACTGTCACCCACACCGAACTGTCATACGGCTTGACCTTCAGTCCCACAACTCCCTCCAACACCTGGACGCCTCGGACGCGGGCAGCCTCCGAGGTGAACCGAACATCTAAAACATTCATACCCCGGAGAGGTTTACGCTGAAGTGCGTCAAACTCTCCATGGACCTTTAAACCAACAGAAGCAAAACTGAAAACAACTTGTCCGGGACGACCTTAGCCTCCTCCGAAAAACTCAACAATACGATTTTGCTGTCACGGCGAGCCGCCATGAGAGCTAGGGGTGTGGCAAGCCACGCACCTATACGAAAACCAAAACAACGAAACAAAACCAAAACACCCAAACTGCAATAAACAAACTACAAAACTAAAGAAATGCCAACGAAAAAACACAGTGTGTGGTCAACGAAAAGTGGAGAGCAGCCGAAAGCACGTCCGCACTCCACGAAAGCAAACTACGAAAGCAAACGCCTTCGTTATTGGTGTTATTGGTTGCACACAGTGGGCCATTAGTAGTGATTTTGTTTTGTATGGTTTGTTGCCCCCTGTGTGCCCAACCTGGGTTAGGGTTCTGTTGTTGTTGTTTGCCGCTGTCATAAGGAGACACATCTGGAACAGCAGATGCCGCCTAGTTTTCGATGGGGACGTCTGGAGGGCCGAGGCTGTCGTCCCCTTCGTGCAAAGGGAATTAAGATTGCGCATGGAGGCGGACCATGCACGGCTTCTCGACACTGCCTTTCGTAGACGCTGGCGAAGCCTGTCGTCTACTATCGGGACGGCGTTCCCCGGATGAAATTTGGAGTGAGTTAGTTGTTAGGTGTTGGGGTTGTGTGGTCGTTACATAATATGGGTTGGTGGTTTTTTTTCTGTTTGTGGTTTGGAGTTGGCTTTTTGCTGCCGGTTTGTAGTGTTTTTGGTTTTGCTTCTGTTGGCCTTCTGTGTCCCTTTCACTTCACGTTAAACGCTACGTTAGTGAGAGATTTGTGTTTGTGGGTTTCAGTTGGGTTTTTGGTGGTTGTTTTACAGACTGGGATTGTTTTTATTTCTGTTGACCTTTGGTCCGTGTCCGTTTTCTTTGCACGTAAAAAGCACATATTTGTTTGAAAATTGCTCATCTTATATTATTGCTGTTTACAAGTTCATCATATCAACTTTCAGTCATGTTTTTATATTCGGAAGAGATGTCCCTTCTTTCTACTTCTTTCTACTTCTACTTCTTTCTACCCGGATCTCTCGATCCCACTGGCAGCAGGGACCCAAGCACCAGCCCATAAAGTTACATTAAAACTGTGAGACGGAGAGAGGAAAAACAGTTTATCTTTAGTTGTTGTAACGTTAAGGCACATGTTAATCAATCGCTCTATAATAACACAATAACTATGCAGTTTCACAAATTATACCTAACTGCATATTTGGATAAGGCATCTGAATGGATTTCATCCTGACATAAACAAAGACTACTTCTAGTTCTTAAAATAATATACTGAAACCTGCTCAATCTTTCTAATAATTCAATACATAACAATACAATCAATCTGGCGGGCCGTAAATACTTATTTCTATCTAGATCATTTCGTGGAATCCCCTACTCTTGTTACTACGCAATGACGTCACCCCTAATGACAGTTCTAACGACCAAATGTACACGCTGTAGCCTATTCATAACGCTAAGTCACTGAGCAACATTACGTACAAAGAAATTACCTAAAATGTCACATCTACGGCATCATGATACATATAATATACTATTATTAACAACATCAAGAAATAAATCACTTTTGTACTGATATGACTCGTGTAAATTATGATTTTGTACCACTAATCGAACTTTAACGACAAACAATGGTTATGCGAATATACGTAGGCCCATGATAACATGATAACACAGACATAGCATACATGCAAACCTGACGGTCTGGTTTATAACGAATATTAACTCTCTTGTATCGATGGCAAATCTAGACCATCCGTCATAATGAAACACTTTTAATAACGACAAATATTTAATCAACAACCTAGTAATACTTTCATATTCACATGAAAGGGAATTAAGCATCATCTTACCTGTGAGACGGATAGAGGTTTATCTTTAGTTGTAACGTTAAGGCACATGTTAATCAATCGCTGAGGCTCCTCCCACTATACGCGCTATTGAACGCCAAAACAAACAACAAAATGTTGGATAGGGCACCAATAATCATACCCATAACATACTGTCAAATATATACCTTATTGGTGACTATAGCATGTGGCATCATGTAACCTGAATGGAGCATTACACTGTTCCAATGAACTGTGCTATTCTGTATTATTACAAGTAAGACGTTATCGCTGTCAGTATCAATTGCAAGAAACAAGTCTTTGGAATGTTTTTTATCGTATCTGACAGTATCTACAGAGTTTAAAGTAGACAGGGAAGCTGTACTATAGGTCGGAGCGCATCAGCTACATTCACTGCGAGCAATGAATATTTTGCAGTCGTTAACTTTATTGCAAGAATTGTTCGACCAAAGTAAAGTGGCGACACCAGGTCCAATTCTTCCTTTAACTGGAGAGCGAGGCCCCATACATAATGATGTTTATATTGCAAACTATTCACAAGAATTGATGTAAGGGTTCAAATCTAGTTCTTGAATTTATCACAAAAGGACTAAAGTGATTTTTCATGGTCGCAAAATCTTGTTTAGGCTTAACTTTATTTTTGAAAATAACAAATGATTACGGTAAGATATTCCCCCCCCCCAAATTAACACAATTTTAAAGAACAATTAACATGTTTTGTGTAATATCTGCTATTTTCATATGTACCATTCAAATATTGTTGTGATGGGCGAACTGTAAATTTGATACGACGCACGTTTACGTTAGTTAACGTAGAACGGTGCATCAGCAGAGGTGCAAAAAGGTGCTACCCGTGGACATCATTAAGAATTCCCTTATTGGCAATTGAAATGGTCTACCTACTTGTAAGTTAGGAATGAACGCAATCATGCTCCAAGTTGTTGATTTAAATATAGGCTTTAAAATGAACCACTTCTTGACCCCAAGAACTTATTTAACTTTTAGTACCGACCTTTTGAAAGTTCAGAATGGCGCCAATGGCGCTCATTGAGGTTGATTGAACGAAATCGCTGGAGATCGCCATAGATATTCAAATACTTGTGACCTGGGTCACGGATGACGTACTATCCGGACAACTTGCTTTAAACTTCAACATCCAGACGCGATGTGTATGTGTATGCTAGCCATACTTATACTGTGAAGGTTGTACTGCATATAAAAAATGTACCGTACGTACATAGCCTACATGTAGGCCCGACATTACTCGAAGTGAAGCCCAACAAAATTTTGATGGAGAAAGTTTGGAAAGTTTGATGGAGACCCCCTGTTCTACCATTCATTCATAACCAGATTCCAAAACATGACAGCTGGCATAAATGATGATAGTGTTAAACTTAACACGTTGATGGCACTCTGTATTGGTGAGGCATTAGAAGGAATACAGTTTTGTGTTTTAAAATCACTTCAAGATGGTCTAAATATGGCATTGAAAACATAGACAGTTATGGAAATTTATCCAATGTGGCCCAAGCATGGATTAAAAAAGTAAGCAGTAGGAGCCGAGTTGATTCCAGTAATATTCAGAAGTTCTCAGATGACTTAGAGAATTGCCATGAAGCCTTAGCCGCCTTGGATTATCTCACGGAACTTACTAACCAGGCAAGTTTAAAACAAATTGTTGGAAAATTACCAAGGTTTCTTCAGAATCGCTGGTCCAGTGAGAATTATAAGATAAAAACACGAACCGGCAGAAATGCGACACTGTCGGATGTTGTAAAGTTCGTTAAATACACAGCAAGAGAATTAACAGATCCTGTGTTCGGAAGTTGTAGGGAAGGAGATGGTGTTTCAGGAGGGTCTTCAAACCGAAAAGATGTCAAGATGGAAGAAAGTAGGACATTTACCCAACAGAAAATCGACACAACACAAAGACAAACAGAGAATAGGGTTTTTATTGGTTGTAACAAAAAAGAGAGTCACAGAGTTTGGGAGTGTTGTGAATTTAAGGCCTAAACATTGATTCAAGGTGGGAGTTAGCGGTAAAGTATAAATTATGTTTTAAATGTTTAGTGAGACATTTGGCTAAAGATTGCACAAGAAAAATGTACTGTAGGATTGATAGATGCAAAGGGGACCATAATCGGTTGTTACATTAAACAAAAAATAAAACCGCTCAACCACAAAACACCAGGGAAGGGGAGAAACACTGTGACTGAAAATATTAATACTACAAATAATTACCTCAATAAAAAGTGTGGTATGGCACTAAGAATATTACCTGTTAAAGTTCATAATAGTAAGAAATGCTTAATTTTCGATGCACTACTCGATGATGGCAGTGAACAAACATATATAAACAGTCGTGATGCTTCTGAGTTGGGAATAGTGGGGAGTCAAGATGAAGTAGTTGTGAGCCTATTTAATGATAAAGAAGAAAGATTTGAAACTACAGCTGTTGAGTTCGAAGTATGTGGAATAGGTCAGACTAAGAGGCATAAATTAAAGGCACTAACTCTAGATTATGTATGTGGGGGTTTAGAACCTACAAATTGGTCAAAAGTGTCCAAGGATTGGAACCACTTGAAGGATATTGAGTTCTTATATCCAAGTAAAAGGATTGTAGATATGTTAATTGGAGTGGATTATGCAGAGTGTCATGTGGCATTAGAAGAGCGGATTGGAAGCCCAGGGGAACCTGTAGCTAGAATAACACCAATTGGTTGGACATGTGTTGGTCCTATCACTCAGTGCAGTAGGTATTCCTCCTATCATGTGAAACAAGTTAATACCTTTAAATGTACCACAAAAGAGGAAACTAAAGTTGACCAATTGCTTCAAAGGGAGTTGGAAAATACATGGATTGTAAGATATCAATCATTTCAAACAGAGGAGGAAAAGCATGCTATGAAATTTGTTAAAGAATCTATGAAACCTATTGAGGGTGGAAAATATGAAGTAAAAATACCATGGAAGGATAATAAAGTTGAAATGCCAAGGGACAACAAACACGTTGCAGGAAATAGGTAAACTAATTTGGAAAAGAAGCTCTGTAAGGATGTAAAATTAAGAGAAGCTTACACTGAAGTAGCTGATCAATACCTTGAAAAGGGGTACATTAGTAAGGTGGACCCTGCTAATACCACTGGTCCAATGGTTTTTTCCACATTTTTCTGTAGTTAGGCCCCTCAGAGAAACAACTAAGGTACGGATGGTATTTGATGGTTCATCTAAGTGTGACGATGTAGCTTTAAATGATGTCATCGCAAATGGGCCAAAACTCCAAAATAACCTTTTTGATGTCCTACTTAGATTCAGGAGTAGGCCAGTAGGTTTGATTTGTGCCATTTCGGAAATGTACTTACAAATACGGATTGCTAAGGAAGATAGAAATATGTTCATATTTCTTTGGTCTAACCTTAAACAGCTCACTGGGCCTGAGGTGTATGAATTTAATAGGGTTGTATTTGGGATTAATGCTGATTCTTTCATATCACAGGTTATTTCACAGGAAAATGCAAAACAACACAAAAAAGAGTACCCACTTGCGGCGAAAGCCATTTTTAAAAGTAGCTATATGGATGATGCTATGTATTCTGTAAATGACACTGATGCTGCAATTAAGTTGTATCATGGTTTAAAAGAGTTTAAGTTTAAGAGTTTAAAAAAATAAGGCAGGAATGAATGCCACAAAGTGTCTCTCAAACTCAAAAGAGGTGATGGAGACAATTCCCCAAGATCAAAGAGTCAAACAAATCAGTCTCACTGAAAATGAGTTACCTTCAGCTAACACAATGGGGTGAACCTGGTGTTCTGAACAGGATATGTTTACCTTTAGTGCACCCAAAAAGCGAGAGGTGTTAAGTAGAATGTCGTCTATTTTTGATCCTATGGGTTTTGTATCCCCTGTATTAATGAAAGGGGAAATTCTTATGCAGGAGATATGGGCCAGTGGGGTTCGTTAGGATGAGTCCTTTGAAGGAGAATTAAGTGATAAAATTAATAACTGGCTTGAGAATCTAGAACATTTCAGTTGTATGAGTGTTAACAGGTGTTTGTGTAAGGATTGGAGCCAAAATATTGAGATACATACATTTGTGGACGCTTCTAATGAAGCATATGGTGCTGTTACTTATCTGAAGGGCATCAAAAATGGTCATGTCAGTGTTAAACTTGTAGCTTCAAAACAAAAGAAGCACCTTTGAAGCACCACATAAAAGAAGGTGGCTCCTGAAGGGAACAATCAGGAGCTCAGAAAATGTGCGTCGTATCTTACTAAATTGTCCTTTTTTTCACAAATATATGGTTTGGTTGTAGATCCAACTCGCTATGGAAAATTGGAAAAAACTATTTAGAGTAATGGCATACGTGCTTAGATTTGTAAGTAATTGTGTTATCAGGAAGGGTGACAGAGAAGTTGGAGCATTGAGCAGTGATGAGATATTACAGGCAGAGCACTAGCTTATTAAACAAGCTCAACATGAAGTATTTCAGAATGAAATTAAGAGCCTACACAAGAAAGGTTTAGTGAACCCAAATAGTGTGTTGAGTACCATGTTCCCAAAAATTAATAAGGATGGTTTGGTGAGGATGACTGGACGTCTCAATTTGGTGGAGGCATTGCCTTATGATATGCGTTGCCCTATTATACTTCCCAGGAAACATCCAGTAACCAGACTTTTTGTAAAATATTACCATGACTTCATGAAATCATGTATTAGGGACTGATCATACATAATCATTGATGTCAGAGAAATATTGGTTGATTCATAGACGTGAGGAGATTCGAGAATTTGAGAGGAGTTGCTTGCAGTGTAAATGAAAAACAGCTTCACCTGCCAGTCAAATAATGGGACCATTGCCTAAGGACCGAGCCAGTGTCAGTCTTAAAGAATTCATTAATGTAGCAGTTGACTATGCTGGTCCTTTCTACACAATTCAGGGTAGGGGTCGTGTAAGAACAAAAAGGTATCTTTGCTTGTTTACATGTTTAGCTACACGTGCTGTGCACCTTGAAATGGCAAATGGTTTAGATACTGATGCATTCCTAAATGCATTTCATAAGTTTGTAAGTACACGAGCAGTACCAGAACAAGTGATTTCGGACAATGGTTCTAATTTCATTGGGGCCAACAATGAGTTACAAGAGATAATTCAGTTGTTGAGTAATTCTAAAATTCAGGTATTAACTGGAAATGTCTGCCCCCAGATTGACACAACATTTTGGTGGAGTTCATGAAAGTCGTATTAAGTCTGCAAAAAAAAACAATTTATGTAATTTTGACAAAGGCTGATATAGCTGAATAAGAGCTTCACTGTGCCTTTGTTGGCGTGGAAGGTATATTAAATTCAAGGCCACTCACTTATATATCAGCTTCAGGGAAGGACCCTAACCCTTTGACACCCAAACATTTTATTCGTGTTCCTTGGGAGGGAATCTTGCACCATAAATGATACTGGACACTATAAGGTTTCATCCTAAGAAGAGATGGCGCAGAGTTCAGGAATTACTGAAACATTTCTGGAGTAGGTGGATAGGAGAGTGGTTACCGATGTTAAATCGAAGAAAGAAGTGGAAGAAGGATAACAAAGACTTAGCAATTAATGATGTTGTCTCAGTAATAGAAAAGGATATTCGTAGGGGAAGGTGGCCACTCGGGAGGGTTATTGAAGTATACCCACGTTCAGATGGACATGTTCGAGTAGTTAAAGTACGAACTTCAAAAGGGGACCTTTTGAGAGGTATAACTAAGTTGTGTCCATTAGAAGTTATGGAATGAAAGTTGTTTTGTAGCTTAAAGTAATTGTTGTAGAAAAGTATAATTAATTGATCGTTAAATGATGATCTAGTTAATAAAGTCCCTATAAAAGATTGCAAAGGGGTCGACAGTTCGATGGGTAACTGTCGAGGAAGGGCAGAATGTTCTGAAGGAGTAGAGAAGAGGAATAGGAGGCGCTATGTACATTTAATATAAGAGTAAAATAATGTAGTAATAATGTTTTATGTTCGTGAACGAGGTTTGTTTACAAGTGATCAACAAGATGGCGATCTAAATATACGAAGAAAACTAAACTCTGGGTTTAATTTAAATCTTTTGGTGGAGATAGCAGCGAGTCTGCAGACCACCCCCACCTCCAAAAATACCCTTCGTTAATCTAGAATACAAGAATCAATCATTCTCTCAATTATGTCAGCATTTGCCTAACTCCATTCTCCGATAATAGTTAACAAATTATTGAAAAAGTTTATTCCCAAGCCCTCCGGGTCTGTCTGAACATTCCCGGCTACATGATCACAATAAGATTGCTATAGAATCTGCAAAATCTTTACCAAATTAATGATTTATCTTAAATACCCCTGTATTAAAGACCTCCTTCTATTACTGTAGTGAAGTGAAATTTTGTTGTATGCACCCATTGAGTATTTACATGTATTACGTAATGTACTGTGTTGTAGCGTTAGTAGCATTTGCACATGTTTGTCAGTTCTGTATACGTCGTTTTAATGGCAGCATCGTCCCTGCAGAGCTCCGGGGTTCGCCTCGTTATCCCTTTCGTATTTTGTCATATTTCGTTAATCTCGGGTCGTAAATAGCCCAGATTTATATATATCTTTACTATCTGGAGTCCGTGAGGAGATGTCACCCTTCTTAGAGGCAGGATGCCTCAGGTTTTGGATGGTTCGGCTTCTGGCTCGAAGCCACTGGTATCCAAGATGGCGGATCTACTACAGTATATAGCGAGCTAGCGTTGATGGAGTCTCGATGTCCGTGAGCTTCTTTTCCCGCGAGCGTAGAGTCCTCTTCTTCTTTATCGCGAGCGAGTTGACTTCAGTATAGTAAGAGATTAAGCATAAATATTATTTTTAAATGCCGTACGTACCCTTATTGTTAATTAATTGAATTGTAGTTTTAAGTGTTTGGCTAGGTTGTACTTTACCGTATAGAGTACATGATAGGTTGTGTTTTGGACCTTGGTCCTATGGGTTTATAGCGTGTGTTGTGTATCGTGAAACACGTGTGTAGTATTGCGTACTAATACTGTGCTGTAACTTACAGTACCGGTTGGATTTCAGTTTACAGTTGTATTGAAAGATTATTTATTGTAACTGTATTTTAGTATTGTACTGCTCGCAGTGTAAAGAGCGTATTTGTATTCTGAACATTATTGTTACTGTTGTTTCTTAAGAGTTGTCTCAGAGCTTGTACTGTACTTTAATCTTAGCCATTTTGGACAGCTATAGAGTGACAAGTCTCTTGAGAGTTTGTGGGTTCAGGAGGTGAAAATTCCTGCTGTCTAGGAACAGTTAGGTAGAAAAGGCCTATAATGTGTTGCAGCTGGCATAGGTTGCCCTGACCATTACGAAGGTGCTTAAATTCCTCGCCTGTTGGCAAACGTATTGTATTATTTATGCAGATTATATCATTATGTTCATTTTACATTGTTCTTTATACATTCTATACATTTTTATACAGTTTTGTACGGGTGCTAGGTAATATTATTCTTTAATTGTATTTGTGCATATTTCGTAGTATTTGAGTATAGTTTTACCCCGAGTCAGGATAGTTTTAATTAGGTTAAAGAGTTTATTAAGCCATTTAAGTTCATCAAGCCATTTGTTCATATGTATATTTTCATTGTCATTTTGTAGAGTTTGTATAATAAAAGTCAGCCGTTGTTTCAACGCAAGAACACTCTTGCAGCCTCATTTATAACTTATGAGTTCGAAGCGTAGGACCCTAAATCCGGTAATTTCCCCCGCCATCCGCGGTTCGCTTCATTACCAAAGCACACTACTGTCTTAGCATACGTCATGTCTCCGCATTTTACTTTTTAGAATGCATCCTCTCTAAATGTTAGCCTTAGCCTGCTCTTTAAATTCAACGGTAAGGCTCTTAATTCAAGTTTCAGTAATAATTCAAGCAACTAAACAGGAATTCCTATCTTGAACATCTGTTTACACCACATTATATTCTACACTATTAAATTTAGAACGGATTGTTCCCCTATGACTTATAGGCCAATTCCCATGAAGAATCCCATCCCCGGATCGAACAGGGTGTAAACATATATGCAACGAATGTCTCGCATTGCACTACGTAGTCCAGCGTAAATGTTCACTGTGCATCGTTTGTTTATATTACGAAATGAGGCCAACAGA
Organism: Apostichopus californicus; assembly: GCA_020650975.1. Lineage (NCBI taxonomy): Eukaryota > Metazoa > Echinodermata > Holothuroidea > Aspidochirotida > Stichopodidae > Apostichopus > Apostichopus californicus. Next base: position 16,817 of record JAIPMN010177026.1, read on the forward strand.
AGAAAGTACATCATCGTGATTGTGTGATTATTTACTACACAATTGTACTAAAAACATTACTATTACTTTCTAGAATTAAAGCAGATTGGAGCTTTGGGAAATGTTTAATTTCAATGTTACAACCATGAATGAATGTTTCCCGAAGACATGCGAACATGCACATACCCAATTGGGGTCGCATCGTAAGTAATGTTCTAGTTCCTTGCTTCTGTCATGTTACTTTACATGATTGCTTTACATAATGTGATAACTTGTGTATCATATTCATGTGCATAAACGCAATAAGTAAAATATGTCATTGCTACTAAGTGTCTTCTGGTCAAGTGTTTTTGTATTCGTTTCATCAACCGGGCAATTACAAGTCAGCAAAAGCATAGTGAGATACTTGACTTTTGCTTTTTATTCATGCTGTTTCTAACATAAAACCAATATTGACCACATCTGTTGTATACAATGTTCTGTTGAGTAAACAAGAACTGTTAAATATGTTTTTACAATTGTTGATGCATACCAGGATGTTTTGACGAATCGTCCATAGCATATGTTGTACATGTTTAGTTACTTGATAAACGGGACGGTTAAAATAAGTAGATAAAACATATATTAGGAATGATAAGATTTATGCTTTATATGACAATGGCGTACCACTTATTCACACAATAAACAATGGATACATTTACAATTCATGCAACTAACCTTGTTCAGCGGTGAAGATTTACTGATATGCATCATTTTCTCAAACAGCAATACATGCATAACATTGGACATAATTTTCAATGCCATCACAACATTCTGCCATCACTATCTTCAATATCTGCATTTTGAGCACATTGTTGGGATTCTTAATAATTCTAAATCCTCTTGCGAAGAATCGGAACGAAAGTATTGTTAAAATGTTAAAGTCGTCCACTTTTGTCGGACTGTAGTTATACTGTTTATGTGTGTGATGCATTTAATTTTTGTTGTCTTTAGTATTTGCATTAAACTGTTACTCTTGATATATACTCGGATGTCTAAGCGCTGTGCGTAATACGAACTGTAGCCTGCTAAGTTTCATGCCTGCAATTTTCATGAGATTAAAGTTATGTTCAAAGTAAAAGCAAACTTAGTTGACAGTCTTTTCTAGCCAGTTAACCGCTAACAATATATCTTTCATGCTGCTTTTCTCTGCAAACGAAGCTCGGTATAAGAAAGTCGTGAGTTAAACAGTGACAAAACTGACGTGTGGTACAGTTGCGTTAAATTGACTATCAGTATTGCTTTCAACAGTATACAATTGTGTGTATTGTTTTGTATTTTATTTTATGATATAACGTAAGCTCAGAATAACAATTTTGTGACCGAAACATATTAATTGAACACCCACTTTCATGGTGAAATGTGGGTAAAGTGAGATTCAAGTGACTTTATGACATTTATCTGCTAAAGGATCGAAAACAGATCGGGTTTTAGCCACAAAATAAATACCACGAACAGTGTAATAGCTGGCCAGTATACTAGAAACTCTCTTTCCCATCATTGGATCCTGCCAATTCAGGCCCTTGTGAATGTTTGCAAACAATTACCATTTGTTACTCTGACTCTGAAATGTGTGAAAAACATGTATCAAATACGAAACAATTTTATATTCCCGAAATGAAGCATGACATATCTGCGAACATCGAAATTCTTATTTTATTTCTAATTTTGATGCTAACATATAAAGCACTCGATAATCATACGACCACTTTTTAATAGAAATATACTTATTACTAGTGGTGTTTTGTCTGAAATCTTTTCGGAAACGCTTAATATTTCAAATTTGGTAGAAAGGGACAAACCTCATTTAGATTCAACCGGTTGTGGCGGAGTTTCGTTTGCCTCTGAAATGGTTGCACCGGAGTCATTAAAGTTTCGTGCCGGCTGATAATTAATGAACGCAGAGACAGTAGCTTACTATTGGACATATTTGATATGTGTTGCATCGAAGTGAGCTTATACACTTATGCTTATGATCCGTTAGTAACCGGCAGACAATGTTCCAAAGCAATGCAATTCCATAACTACCATCTCTTGATCTTAGTCAAGATAGTCGATGTAGATTAAGTATAAAAAATTCAAGCTTTTTATGCGCGTTTCCGATTGAACCATCATATGCTACGTGTAGCTGCTAAAAAATTATATACAAGCTTGAAAAAGAAATGTCGTCGTCAGAAGTTGAGAACATGAGTCTTATGTAAGTGGAATGTACACGGGTATAACCAGTTAATACGTAACGTTTCCGATTGAACCATCGTCATATGCTACGTGTAGCTGCTAAAATTATATACAAGCTTGAAGAAGAAATTACGTCGTCGTCGTCGTCGTCGTCAGAAGTTGTCTTCCAGAAATCCTACCTTGGTAGAAATACATTAATTACATCTGTCCAAAAACTGACTTAAAGCACGCAACAATTTAATTTTGTAACAATAATGTTGAAACGCCTGGATAGTAAGCGTGCACCTAGTAAACTTGGGACGAAAAAGTGCGCTTTGCCTCACTACAATTGATAATTGATTAACTGTACCAACTATAGCAGTAGGACATGTCTATGGAATTTGCCGCAGGGATTAACATACGGCACAACAAAATGGCATGAGCTTTACTTAAAGGAATGAATAAACACAAAGGAAGAGGTGAAAATTCCACCAGGGGTTCGATTGCTTTTGAAAAGCTATACAACATTGAATCAAAAGATGCATGCGGGGTAAAATGACCCTTTGTAGATTAAATAGTCTAAAACCTGGACAATCTTTATTCTTCGGCATCACAACATTCACTTATATATACTACAGATTTGCCTGTTGCAATCAACAGTTGAGAAAGAAGAATCATTCTTTGCTGAACCGTAAAGCGCCTGCTACTGACCTCCGAGGACAACTCATGTGCCTTTCTGACATGTGAGATGAATACCAGCAGAATAATTTATGACAGTTCTACGTTCTTTCGTTTAAGAATGATGACATCTACTACGTTTCTTACGTTAAGTTTAATCAGTATACCGAAAACATGAGTCTTATGTAAGTGAAAAGTACACGGGTTTAACTAGTTAATACGTAACGTTTCCGATTGAACCATCGTTATATGCTACGTGTAGCTGCTAAAATCAGTGTGTAAACTGTAACCGTTGAAAGTGCAAGCTGTAATCCATAGTAATTTGTTTCAAAGATACTAAGGACACAGTACAAATATTATCATAGCTATAGTGTTATTCGCAATGTAGCGTATATCAAAAACGGACGAGTGGGATCTTTGAGTACATTACAATCATAACTGTGAATGTAAACTGTCTGTCACTGTTTAGTTCCGAGTTCAGCATACACATATTCTTAGAAGCAGAAGAATACTCTCATTACAAAAGTAAGGGACAATATTACAGGTAGATATATATCATTTATAATTTATAGCTATTGTTGTGGCGGTATACCTTACAATTGCCTATATAGTTGAACATAACACATTTGTGATACCAAAAAAAATGTTAATATAGTTCACCAGTCATAGCAGGACTTTCATAACTGATAACTTCCCATCAGCATGTGGTCTTTAATACTTATAGCAGTCAATTTTTGTGGGAAAAGTATTGAAATTGTATAATTCTAGTGTAGAAACTGAGAGCTCCAATTTGTTACTTGGTTACTTTAAGGGACGAAGGCAGAATGAAATCAAACGCCAGCCATCTTTATCGTAATATCGTCAACATTATTATCCACATCCTCGGTTTGATACATTTATACAACGCATCGAGAGAAGGCGATTCATTGGATTCTGCTTCAAAATACTTTATTTTCTTTTAATCTCCTTTCGTGATTGCAAGCAAACGCATTCTCTCGAAGTAATAAATGCGACATTTCTAGAGTGACCTCGTGTAGTTGCTCTCTCCTAATCAAGTTAGGCAGTGAAGGTACATTTAACGTTATGGCGGACCATCAGTCTCAAATCGTGAGGAGTCGACATATACTGAAATAAATCGACATATACAAATTTCCTTTGACTTATACCAGTTTCCAGCAGCTTAAATTTACTTCTACCGATTTAAATCGACAAATACCGATTTAACTCGACATATCATCGATTTAAATCGACATACACCAGATTAATTTGACATATCATCGACTTAAATCGACATATACCAATTTAAATTGACGATAAGTAAAATAAATCGGTATATGTCAATTGAAATCGACAAATACCAGTTTAAATCGATTATATGTCAAATTATATCGGTATATGTTATTTTAAATCGACATATACCAATTTAATTCGACTTATACCAGTTTCAATTACTCGCCCGCCTTGTCAGGTGATTTCACGTGATATATGTGCACATGTCAATCATCACCGAAATCGGGATTTGGAATATGTTAATGAGCTAAATCGATGATATTTCGATTTAAATAGGTATATGTCACTTTGAGTTGCTAGAAAATTTGATAAGTCCAAGGAAATTGACTTCTACCGATTTAATTCGACATATCATCGATTTAAACTGGTAGATGTCGATTAAAATTGACATATACCGTTTTATATTACATACCATCGATTTAAATTGGTAAATGTCGATTTAAATCGGTATATGTCGATTTAAATTGGTATATGTCGATTTAAAATGACATATACCGATTTAATTTGACATATCCTCGATTTAAACTAGTATATGTCGATTTAAATTGACAATTACCGATTTTAATGACATATCATCGATTTAAATCGATGATATGTCGAATTAAACTGGTTTATGTCGATTTAAATCGGTAAAAGTCAAATTAAGCTGCTGGAAATTGGTATAAGTCAAAGAAAATTGGTATTTGTCGAATTCAATCGGTATAAGTCGATTCCCCACGATTTGAGGCTGATGGCCCGCCATATTGACGTATGGTTAAAACATGAGCTCATACTTGAAAAGAACAGTTATCCTATTAGACTATGCCTAGAATGCAGAACCTGCTACTCCATTGTTAACAAAATTTGCTTGTTCGAATCTTTTTTATTTAAGGCAAAATGTTAACTTTATGAAGATCTGCTTCCTTCGTCAAGAGTTATATCGAATATTTCGCCACGCACTTGTTTGAAAAGGAGTTGAATTAACACGCACGTTTTTGTTAAGAACGATTACGTGGGTTTGCGAAGACTTGTAGTTGTATATATTTACAAGAGTCAAGAGCATAAAAATGACAAAACAGTTGGATCGATGTACATACCGAAGTCATATGATAAATTCACTTGCTAATGATGGTGGCAAAATGTTGGAAAAAGGTAGTAAGTTTTAATGATTATTTCTTGAAAACTTTTATTGGTATCTAGTTAGCGCAACATAAAGAAAATTCGGTGGCGATAAGCATGTCATTTTTGGTTGGGAATTTCATGTCGTGATAATTCGGCGACACAGGCAGAAGTTTGTAGTTAGATATGAATCTCGCTTATATATAAACAATTCTCCGTGAGATTCAAATAAAAAACAACACTAGGTTTTATGGGGTAGTATGGGTTTCGTAAAAAAACTAATGGTGAAATGCGTAGCGGAGGACACCCCAGCATTTCACTCAGTTCTTCATTCATCCTTTTCTTAAGAGTTAAGAATGTTCCGTGTCACTTCAGAAATGCCAGCGATTCGATATGATGTTGTTGTTTATTAGAATACTGTCCGAAATTTATAAATTCATGTTCTAAGGAAAAAGTGAAATGGAAAACATTCCGTTGAAAAGACATGTTTAACTAGAGATCGCAAGTTAACGGGCGTTACTAAACTTCCCTTTTCATATACAGAAAATAGTATATTATACAACGAAAGTTTATGAAAGCGTATCCTGTTTGCTCTCTCTTAATAATGAAAGATACATCAGGTATGGCAATAAGAACTTATTAAAAGTATTGTATAAACAATCAACTTCACAAAAACTGAGTATAGTAGGGACAGGGAGTGTACAATTGAAAGGAAGTGAGCTAAAATCCCTTAAGGGTTTAAATAAGAGATCATGCTTTATACTTTAAACATATTGATAATAATATTGCAATAAGATTAATAATAATCTCATTACATCATCCTTTCACATCCACAACTTAAAGTAAACAGTAAATTGGTTCTATTTCAAATGAAAATATAACTTTTATGGTTCACTGATGACTGAATAAAAAACTCAACTCATTCCTCAAGACAAAATAATCTGTACATTTAGTGACATCATCCAATTGAAGGTGCTTTTTACGTGACCCGCCATGCGGGATACAAAACGTCACGGCCAAACGGCACTACCGAACCATCCCATACTGACAAACGAAACTCAGGTCAAGCGAGCCAAAAA
>JAIPMN010179023.1:0-11837 GCA_020650975.1 Apostichopus californicus
TTATATATATTTATATATTTTTTTTTTCTTTTCTTTCTTTCTTCAGGGAGTCTTCCACATTGTTAAGCTTTTAAGCTTTATGGAAGACTTCCCTCCACTTTGTACTTTTTTGACAAAACAAATAAATAAATAAATAAATTACATTTTATTATTATTATTATGATTAACTGAAGGAAACACTTTTTTAAAACTACATACAGATACGCATACATTATGACAAATGACAATTGGTGATTCCACTGATACCTGTTAGGGTCACACGTCAAAGGCACGGTGACAAGTGAAGATATAAATTTCCAGTTACAATCGTTAAGAGTGAATTGCGAATTGATAAAAATCTGTTTAGTTTATTTCACCTTAAGAAAGTTAATGAATTAGATTTGAAATCGATTATCATTACATTTCAGATACATAATCTTGGGAATGTTTAAACTTTTACTTTCTTTTTCTTAGCTGGCCAATGCAACGAATAACGTTAATATATGGTCTCTGCATCGACAAATGTCACGCTCAGATATCAAAAATGTTTTTAATGTTCAACATACCACATTGAACGTAGTTTTTTAATCGAACTTTGGCAGAGATCTAACTCGAACCATTGATATCATTTAATACGAGATTGGTTGCTTTGTGATATGTGTCTCACCCTCTTTCAGCTTCTACAAGTTAAGGATAATTGGAGCAGTTAGTTATACAGAGTAACTTGAGCCAAGAGAATTGGAAGAATGAATTAGAAAAACTTTTCACTGCTTAAATGTCAAATAACTTCGGTTTTTGTAATGCTGGCTCTTATTTATTGTAACTCGGAATTATCAGTCTGTTTACCTTTTGTTTTCAATAATATCATCACATAATAATTTGTTAAGTCTAAACCGGACAAGCAAAGGAAAGCTTTGAGATGAGTAGTTATTGCGTGTTGTATTGTCTTGTGTTTTATTATCTTGTGTTAACCCTACCCCCACTTCCAACCCCCCCCCCCCCGCCCTGTCCTCCCCTATGGTTAATATACTCCAACTGGGTCGAAATGAGAATTATGGATTTCATTTATAAAGTAAATTAAATTAGGAACTACGCCCAAAAACCACAGATGCTAGGTCAGCAGATCATGAAATTCCAGGAGCATTTGCTAATCTCCTTTCCAGTATATTATTTTTCATATTCCATATTTTATGGTATGTTATATTATCACGTTTTACCCAAAAGAAAGAAAGATACATAAATAGTTTTTCTTATACTGTCATACATTTGGCGTATTGGTTGAAATCATTAAGATCAACACATAAAATCAACCAGACACTAAGTCCATACCTTAAGTTTATCTGTTAATTCAAATTAATTTCCTTCGAACGGTTTATAAATTATTTAAAAAATCGAAACAATTGCTATTTTCAGCTCAAACGAATTAATTTGAGTCATTCTGTTTTTTTTTATTATTAAAGGAGGACGTATATAAAAAGAAAGAAGAGAGAAACGAAACCGTAATAAAGACAGGGAACCCGTATGAAGTTGATCTGAAAGACGCTGCTACTAGCAAGACTCCCCAGCAAAATATTGATGAGGTAAATTATCCTCTGTAGTATAGAATCATGTGAATAGAATACTTTACGCAGATTGTACTGCAAACGATAAGTCAGTCTTCATTGTTGGTTATGATAACCAACTCATTATGTGCAGTGGCGTCGTGCCCATTGGGGCCCGGGGGGTGGGGAGGCCACAGGCCCACCCCAAATTTTGTCAAAGGTGTCATAAAAGTTTGTCATACTTGCGACGTTGAATGAGAACAGTGTCAGCAACTGAATTTCTTGTAGGGCCTACGAAAAATGGGGCTTCTGTTGACTGCTTGGTCAATGGTTGTTAATTGTTAATATTCAGTCAATCGAAACAGTTAAATAATTACTGGTTGATAACTAATGAACCAAATGTGCCATCAACGCTGCCATCGTTGAACAATATTATATATACGTAGTCCCAGAGTAAGTGCAACCCGTTACCTTTGCCAAAGTCAGTCAATTTTCCATGAAAAAAATGGCAATTTTTTTAATTGTTTTCTAAGCCTGTAACAAAGTTCGGAAAGTTAAGATAAATGTAGTGAACAGAGATTATGGGACTCCATGTGAACTTCTTCTTAAGTAATGCAATCAGTTCGCCAAAGAGTCCACCAGGATAAATTTTCCTCATGATCTGATAGGTATTTTCGAAAAAAATGAATAATAATAATAATTTCAAATACGTAACAGTCACAATTAACCTGGAAAATAATCACTTCGTTATCGCACGTTTTACCTTAGGTTTCGCTTTTTCTGCCCATGTTTTCAAACGGCATAGCTTTTTCTTCACCCAGTCACCACTTCTCACGGGCATGGGCGGCGATCATGGATCAGCCAACACAAAAATGTTTCGATTTCTTAAATTTTGGGCGCTTCTGGGAGACGAGGAATTGGTAAACTGAGGAAAAAATGGCGATCACTTCCTTCGAGAATATTTCCCAAAATAAAGAATTGCCGGAAATTTTTATCAATTTTAGGGGTGTTGCTTGCTGCCATAAGGCACGGGGAGTGCCGTTTCCTGCAATCTGAGGGGTCTGCCAGACGAAAAATTTTCTAGTACGCTGCGCGCCAACCCGTGGTGGCGCTCCGCTTAGATAGTGATCACCTGCTCACGGGCCCCCCAAAATTTATTTTCGCACGACGCCACTGATTATGTGTTACTATTGTCAAGAGAGTGAAAACATCCCGACCAGTATATTTTCCTTTCGTCACAACGTTGTATTCCCTGGAGAATTGAAAGATTGTTTCAGATAGTTATAGCTGCACGTAATTTTAATATAAACGGTACTGTACGAAGATATCCCATTTAACATATGCCGTTTAGAGTGATCCGTTAAGTTTAATTGATGATAACACCAGCTTCTCATTGCAGGAATATATTTTTATTTTTTAAACCGAGAATTGTCATTACCATTGCAGTCTGGTAGTTCATTCAATTTATTATAGTAAATGTTTTTAGATGGCAATTTCGAGGGTCACCCATGATGGGACGACCGTCAGTGATCGAAATTCCATATCTGGGAATGGGGGAGGGGGAGAGGTAGAGCTTCCATCTGTGTTGGTGTGTGTCAGTAAGATAAATTCTATCAAATATGAGGAGACTGTGGTAACTCATGAGGTCAAATATTAACGTTCAAATGAAGCGGAAAATGACTGTTACCATGTTTAGGAGAACAAATGTTACAAATATATTTGTGATATGATGTAGGTAAAATAAAGCTTTGCTCATTAAATATAATGCTTGCAGAAAATACCTCCTTTTACAAATGTACAAACACAGATTACCGAGTGCACATAAGATGTTTGGGGAGTATTGTATGTTTTCTTGTACGTGTACTCGAGTACATTTTGCCGTACTCGTGTGCAAATACTCGTACTAATAGCTTTCGTATTCGGGACATCGTACTCACACTAGAGGAATGCTGATAGGCAAGTATAATACTTGTTCATTCTTACTACATAGAATTGTCAACATATCGTCCGTTGAAGATTGAAGGCTAGACATTTGCTCGTTTCTAATATGAATATCAGGTTCTGAGCCAATGCTGGCCTCGAGCGTCTTGATATACCCGGAAGTAATTGAAAAGTTATGTTGTCAGTGACTTTTGAACACGCTTTTTCCTCCTTAACCTTTCATTTCAGATGGCCGAAAACATACTAAAGAACAACACCAGTGAGTCGGAACAAGAATCTCCCGGTAAGGCAATGAACGACATTTAGGCTACGGGCTACTTGTAATATTTCCCACGTACAAGTGGTAAGAAAATGATACCACCCCTCCCCCTCCCCACCCTCCTCACACACCAGAACAATATCTTGGGAGAAAGCTATCAGCAATCCCTACGGAGAACCTCTGCCAAACTGTAGTAAAATACACTAACATATCAAATAGTAAAGATTTCAAAAGGAACGATAATGCTAATAGAGCTTTTACGGACTTTGAAAAATTCCTTTCGGCAAATAACATTTTTTCAACTCAGTGTAATTTTAATTGATATTGTTGCAGCATAAACTTGATATATGGCTCCACCAACTGTGCCAGTTTCCTTGACTGTATTTCACTCCCGCCAAAAACCTGCGTTAAGTGATGAGTTCCTTTTGACTTCTCACAGGACGAGTGGTTAACTGTATTTAAGATTCCTTTCCGTACGCTTTCTGAAACAAAATCCAATATTTCCAGTTCAGGTTTCTGTGCCGCATCTTAGGAACCAATCGTCTTTTATGTTTAAAGGGGCTAAACAATGAATCCAGCCAAGCAAGTAATGTCAGACGCCCTCTATTTTTCTTAGTATTAATTTAAGATATTTCAACAGCATCGATAAGTATGGATGTGTATGTATGCGTGTATGTGTGTATGTATGTATGTATGTCTGTATGTATGTATGTATGTATGTATGTATGTATGTATGTATGTATATCAGAGATACTCTTACCATTTTCATTAAGTTCGTTAATATTATTACTCTTAGGAATACCCCCTAGCAAGACAGTTTTAATGGCATTCTAAGTTTCCTTTATACTGTGATTAAATAGTTCCTTGTGATATTAATTAAACTTAACAATACGAATAACAGTTGTAAGTTTGTTCCTGAATCTGTCTATATTAGGGGGGGGGGGGGAAGGGTCTACTATAGAACGTAAATATGTAGAACAACATTTAGAAAGGAATATTGAAATGGAAGTGCTCAACAAATTAAAGGGAGGTTTAGTTTACTAGAATTCCAAATAAATTTAAATAGCTAGAATAAATTACAAGCAGAGGTATTACTAGCAATATGCCTCTTTAAGGTATCATGTAGTTCAATGTGGAAATAACATCACTCTCCTCCTCATGAGCTTGATCATTAAACTTCTCAGGAATACCGATTCAGTTAATTTGTAGATGCCGGAAGCGCATTTCATTGTATTAAGATCGACGTTTTGCATAGTCGCATTATCAAACGTAGTAGGTGGTATTTCTATACACGTTCAGTCTCGGATTAGTCCATTCAGTATGGTATTCTCTGCGTTTACTGCTCACTTTGCCTGTCAGCCCTTGTCGGTAATGAGATACTAAGGTTTATTGTTGAGTTATGTCATGTCTCCATGTATTAGTCTAGAAAAGTTTCTTGTATAGCTTTCTTTTTCGCATTTTTCGTTAAATGAAACTTGAGAACAATTTTATATATATGTGTGTGTATTACGTTACCGGGAACATATCAACATTCCTATGCTAATCCCAGTACATAGTTGTTCGCATAGTAGAGTGTGAAACATTTCCAATGCAGTTTGTCACTGGCAGGCTATTAGTTAGAGTTTATTCTTGCTACGAAGACCACGTTAATTGTAAAGAATGTTCTTTTAATTAGTGTATGATGCAGATCCCTTACGTCGAAAAACGTTCTAGTCCTTCTCGAAAATTTGTATCGTTTTGCACACTATTCGACTGAGTAAATCACAAACCAGCTGGAGATAAAATAATATCCATATAATCATATAAGCAGTTGTCAAGAGTTCGTTTAGGTTTAAATGTTGAATGAACACACCATATACCTACAGTATTAATGGTTACTCTGAGAGTAAGCCTGTTGCCTTTGATTACCTCTCCTACACAATGAAGACGCTACGATATACCATTATTGCGGGTGCATGCATTTACTGGAAATATGGTTGGTCGACGGCGACTTCCTATATCACTTCCACTCGCTCCACGCTGCTGAACTATTCCGAGAATAAATTTGACAATACTCAGTGTGGAAGTGATTCCTTACTAGCAACAACGTTTTTAGTTTGTTTATACACAAGGTACTTAAAATTACTTTTGGTATACTCTCAGATAGTGGCACCCATTACAATTATGAATTGTATATCTCATCATTTCATATTTTCACGAGTTCAGATTTGCTTTACGATCAACTTAAATATAATCTTATTTTCGATAGATAAAGAAACTGAAGACGATTTTCTGGAATACTTGAAAGAGGTTGGTCTAGAGGACTATTTTCCACAGAAGCTCACCCTGAAAGACGCCACAAAGGTACAGCTGATCCCAAGCGACGTTTCACAAATTAAAACAAAAGATTTACCTTTTCTGTTTATCAGTAAACTAACCTCACTAGACAATAGGATTACATGGAAAGAGAAACTTCACATAGAAGGAAGTGCAAGAGATTTCATATATGCAATTCTTCATTGTTCCAATCATCATTTAAGACAGCATTTGCTGGAGAATTTTGCATCTTGTCAACTCGCCTTGCCAGTTTTATTACCTGGGGTAAAAGATGACGCGAAACCAGAGCTTCTTATTTGGGCAATAAGTCGTGTTGTAAAGAAATGGAAAGAAAATGAAACATCTCTTTCACCAGAAAAACTTATGGTAAGTGAGCCTGTATTTACCACTGCATTCATAAGATTTGGTGATATTCCAATCTCCAAATCGTCTGTGTTAAATAATGTCATCGGTAGAGCTCAAGGTAATGAATCGTTTCGATATTTTCTGTCTTATGAAGATGAAAGAGTGAACGCTTACTTTAGTTCTGGATCTGTAGAAGCCCAATGGTATCTGCCAATGTACGGCAGAAAAGAAGACTTGTTGAATGAAGTTACGTTATTGTTGAATCTGAGAGGTGATTCCACAGAATTTACTACCGAAAGTGAATTTATGTGCAGGATAGCTAATGCTATATTCCTCTTTGTAGATAAAAACAAATTTGATTTCTACCAGACAGAAATTGATGATATAAAGAAAAGGATCAAAAATGTTTTCGTGATACATTTGATTGCACAAAAAGGAAAAAGAGGCAGGCAAACACGTAAGCAACAGCTTAAGAGTAGGAGCAAGAAATTCGATGAAAACGATGAAAGTGTTGATTTCGATGTAGAACGTAATGGAACAGAACTTGCAAAAATCATTTGTGAGAAGATTGCGCGATACTGCACTAACACAAGTCGTGATGATTACCGTTCAATTGAAGACTGGCAAACCAGTTGCTTTAATAAAGTAACAGTGGATCATGGCAACGATTCCTATAAGCTAGCAAAACAATTGCTGCAATCCACCTTTCCGATCGACGAATCCATTGAGGAAGTGAAGAAATCATATTTTCAATTACAAGTCGAATGGATCAAATGGGTCGAAGCTGATAAAAAACCGTTGTGTGTTGGGGAACAAACCGTTGCTAGTCAGTTTGAAGCAAAGGAGAAAACTAAACGTGACATGAGGCAAATACAAAGACAAAAAGGTTTATCTGAAAATATGATTTTGTTTGTTGAAAACTTACAGACAGTTGTGTTTGGCGGAAATGATCTCTTGAGTTACTTCATGTCCTTTTTTCAAACACACATCGAAATGATGACCGCCCGTGAAATTCCTCCATTACTTAAGAGAATCGACGAATTGAATACCTCACTGCAAAAAAAAAGGTCTGCCATGAAGCACGCTTCGCCCAGTTCACTCATTAAACTACAAAATGAAATAAAAGAGTTACAAAAACAGCTCCTAAAAGAAAGTGAACAAGTTAATGCCAAAAACATTAGTTGCGAACACTTTATTCGTGAGTTAGGACAATGGTATGAAGCAAGCCTTGAAAATAGAAAGGTTCACGAACGGAATGAAATGTTGGTTAACATGGCATCAACATTACTTCTGGAAGGATATCCATTGGAACTTTTAGATGGGGAAAATGCTTACATTCCCATGAAATGGATATCAGGGGTCTTGAAAAGGGTCAAAGATAAGCTTAATGACCCAAAAATATTTGTTTTGTCTATAATTGGTATGCAGAGTAGTGGAAAGTCAACGTTGTTGAATAGTATGTTTGGGGTCAGGTTTTCGGTACGTGCTGGTAGATGCACACGAGGGCTATACTTACAATTGTTAGAAGTGAATGAGGCATTTCATAAACAACTTACTTTTGAGTATCTTCTGATTATTGATTCTGAAGGATTGCATTCTCCAGATCGAACTGTTCTCAACGATCACACATTTGACAATTCAATTTCTACACTGGCCATGTGCATTGGGGACCTTACTTTACTGAATATCGGTCAAGAAGCTATTGGCCCAGATATGATTGGCATATTGCAAATAGTTGTCCATGCTTTGATAAGAATGAAAAAAGTCGAATTAGTTTCTAATTGCAGAATCATTCAACAAAGAGTGAGCGACATAGCAGCTGCCGCTAATAATAAAACTAACATGATAAAAATAAAGGATGCTCTCAACAAAGTCACTCGTATTGCTGCTGCTGAGGAAAAAGTAGATCACATTCAAAATTTTTCAGATGTATTTCCTCTAGCTGAAGAGGATGACTTGCAATTTTTCCCATGCCTGTGGACGGGTTTAATGTCTCCTCCAAATTCTGGTTATAGTGATAAAATTCACGCTTTAAAAGATGCCATTTTCAAACCAAAACTACATCAACTGGTAATACCACCTCAGTTTACAATGTCAAAATTTGTTCGTAGGTTGGAAGATGTATGGGATGCAGTGAAATCAGAAGATTTCGTCTTCCATTTCCAAAATAGTTTTGATGCCCTCAGTAACCAAAGGTTCCGACTAGAGCATAATAAACTTATTGGTAAAATGAGAACAGGGATATTTCAATGGGAACTTAACAATGGTATAAATATCACGAATGCTATGAAAGAAGACTTTTACGTAAGACTGGAGATTCAAATAAATGATAAATGCGAATATGTTAATAAGAAAATAGATGAATACGTAAAGAAGCATTCAGACGAAGAGGAGGTGAAAAGACGTCATGAGAGTATCAAAAATGAAACAATCGGAATTGGTAAAGATATTGAAAGAAGCATCAAAGAAAACACAGAGATACAAATACAAGATAAGGCCGATATAAAAGGATTGCCAAATTTTATCAGAAAGGCAAAAGAAGAACTGAAAATTGCGGCAAAAGAAGCCGCAAATCAATTAAAGCGCAGAAAACCTCTTTCCTACTGGAAGGAAAATCATGAGGAATTGGATAGGCAGTTTGACGTTCTTTGGGAAGAAAAAATTCAACAGCTTGAAAAAGAATTCCAAAAATCCAGAATTACTGTGGAAGATATCGAGAAGGCTTGCGATAACAGTCTTAGAAAACTAATGATTGGTACAGAACATAACAAAGCGTACACTGAAGCGACACAACGAAAACGTGACAATGAAGGACATGGGAGCTATTGGGCAATAGGTAAAGACATTGTTAATTGGATTGGAAGACGTTTTTCGGGATCTAAGGACGGGCTGGACAAAGTTCAAAATGTAGTATCTAGAATTGTAAATCGTAATAAGAATGATCTTATCAATCACGCGAAAGTTAGACGGTTTCAACAAAGTCGCGTAGATACTATTTTTAATGAAGTGTACCTTGCATTAACGCAAAGCCATGTGGATAGTGAATTTGTGGTTCGTGCCCTTCGTGAAGCTCAGAACGAGGTATTTGAAGTTTGCAAAGATTGTCATGAAAAGTATGAAAATCACAATTCATTACAAAGAATGTTTGAAAATGAGAAGGAATGTTTGAAAGACGACTTTAAAAGCTTTGTTGATGAAACCATTAAGAGCGAGGCAGCTGTAAAGAGATCATATTCCGAGTGTGTGTCTGTTTTGCGAAATATAATTTTAAATGCTGTAAATGTAAAACTGTTAGAACAAATGAGGAAAGACGATTGCTATAATGATAAGCAGAGGATGATTGGCAGGATTTTAGAAGAGCTCTGTAGTGAGAAAGATCCAAAGTTGTATTATGAGTTTATAGAGGACAATGATAAATTCGTTAGCAATTGGTTGAGCGAAAAGGTTCTAAATGAAATAACAACACGGTCTCAATATTGGGTTGGAGATGTAATAGACACAAAAATCAATGAATTACTGGGTTATGTTCAACATGCATTACGTAAGACTGAAAGTGAATTGACGGAACGTGAAGGGGAACAAATAACATTTAGCGAATGGGCAAATACATTTCTGAAAAACGACTATATTTCAGAGAATGGAATGAATATACGGTTTTCTGTTGAGGATTTCAATCTAAGCGACATTGAAGAATTTACCAACATGTTGTACACCATGTTCAGTTTGCACTTTAAAACAGATATTACTAAAGGATGGGAAATAGACAAACTAAGTAATCTTTCAGAAGCATATCAGCTTAATTCAAAAATGCGGGATGTGGCACTTGATATCTTAGATCATATAGGAGCGTGTAAGGAAGTTTGTCCTTTCTGTAGAGTACCCTGCCATTTGCAAATTAGAGGTAAACATAAACACAAAGCTATCTTCCATTACTCACAGGGTGTAGCAGGATGTCAATTCAAAGGTTCAAATAAACTGGTATCCGAGCCATGCACAATGTTAGTAGCCTCCGACACTAGATATCGATGCCGCATAGGGCCACCAGAGGAGTATAGACCTTACAAGGAGTATGTCAAGGATTATCCGTCTTGGGATATTACCCCAATTACAGGGGATACTCCAATAATTTACTGGAAGTGGGTATTGCAAACTTTCAATAATGATTTTGCGAAGATGTACAATGCAAAGCCAGCAGAGATAACAAAAGATTGGGGTACAGTTTCAGACGAAGATGCTTTAAATAGTTTAAGGGAGAACTACCATCTGAAAAGTAACTAGACAGCAGTATATGTAGTACGATATAGTACACGTCTGTCTAAGATATACACAAGATTCTGTGACCGCAAATAACACTTCGCAAAGTACACATTTTCTACAGGTCTGATAACATTCATCATACACTAGGTCAGGTATCGTTTATTCAAACCACTTTAAGCTCTAGTTGAATTATATTCCAAAGTGAAAAAAGAGTGAAAAATGGAAAAAAAAATATATATATAGAGGAGATAGTTGGTCACATAATTTTACCACCACTGTGTACTTCAATCCTTGTCCAGTTTCGATTTTGTAACAAAGTTATTATATGAAGTGACGTCATACTCTACGTTCATCTTTAATTTCAAAATTATTATGGAAATTCTATGATCCTTTTGTCAAACTAATTGGAACAGCAATTTATAATTTTTTAAATTAAGACTAACGACTATTCACAAACACATAACTCTTTCGCTAAAATATGATATATTGTTAATGCATACATGTAAATTTTGCATATGGACTCAAGTTCAATGGATCTTGTTCGAAATCCCGTGGAATTTCCTCTTGACTTTATTTCTCAAATTAAAACTTCAGTAGTGAACTCTATTAAGTTTTTAAGCATTTTTACATTTTAAATCTATCAACTAATATAGCTTTCCTTTGCTTTCCATTAAGAGACATGTATTTGGAAAAATCATGGGAAACAATAGTTAATGTAACTTTCTTTCAGAATCATGTATATTCGTAACAAAAACGTTTGCTTTGTTTCCAGCTGTTACATTGTCATTATTAAGCAATATTTTCAAATTAACACATCTTTTCAATTTCGAAGAAAATTATAACTTTAAAAACTTTAAGAAAAGAAAATTGTTATTTTAAAAATAATGTATACCTTTATCATGTAAGATATAAGACATTTCTTTTAGTTTTGAAAATATAAACGCACCTTTATACATAACGGTGAAAGTATTTCTATTCGTAGTTGAGGTAGAAACTAAGTTCATAAATGTTTTTGTATGTTAATCATAAATTTTATATTACTTATAACACAAAATACTAAATTTGATTGCACTCAGGGGCGTCAATCCATTTTGAAACGTGGGGGGGACGTAATCGATTCGAGTATTCCGGCCATAAGTACTATCTAAGCGGAGCGCCACCATCGGTTGGCGCGCAGCGTACCAAGAAAATTTCAGATT
>JAIPMN010179237.1:0-14673 GCA_020650975.1 Apostichopus californicus
GAAAAGCTCGCAGCGATGATTGCTGATTGTAACAGGATTTAGTATTCATATGTTGTTCGTACTATGTTTCAGGATGAAACTGAAGTGATCTGGGTACTGGATTCTGATGGGGAGGCAGAACTGGAGACCCCGATCATCAATGCACGACAACCGGATGTAGAAGCACCCCAAGCGTCTAGGCACATCAAGAGGCGATACCCCAGGGCCCTATTTCATAAAGATTACTTACGAAACTTCTTAAATAATTCTTCGTAAGTCACTTAAGAAGTTTTAACAAGAAATAGTTCGTATCTTACGAACGATTAATCTTCTTAAGTTACGAACGATTATTTAAGAATTTATTAAAAGTTCGTATCTTTTATAACTTTGAAAGAGGCTGAATGTGACCTTTGACCTGTAGCTCCAACTTTGTCTGAAACTTTTTCTCGTAAACGTGCATTCTTGCTCACAAAAGAAAAAAAGGAAATGGTAAATAAATGACTAAAGCTTTCCTTCTTTGCAGTTTTTTATCCAAAATAATGAAATACCCAATAAAACTGTTCACGGGTAGTTTTGTTCTTATTAAATACCATCAAAAAAGTGTTTTTTAGAGCAGAAAGTTGTACTAAAACTGCTCGAGTGAAGCATTCATACGGTAACTGTGTGTAGACTATGCCTACTGTAGTGTTACTGTTACTGTTAGACTATGTCTACTGTAGTGTTAGGGCTACATATTAATTATAATACTAGAGGCTACGCATAGGGTCGTTGTATTTACGGTAACAAATAGGCTAGGCCTAATGTTAGTTAGGCTTGGGCCTAAGTAATGCTGCGCACCACTGACGAAATGAATACCGTAATCACGACTTGACAGTTGACACTCGTGATCTCTAAATTAGTCTTGAAGTGGAAATGTTCAAACCACCTCGACTTCACAACGAGAACAAAATAGAGGATGTGTGAATCGTAATTACATACAGGCCCTAGGCTAACTCAGTAGGCTAACTGTTGTTAGAGTTGACTAGGCTATGCCTAATGAGGTAACCAATGTTGGACGATCAGTTTAGTAGAAAAAAGGAACAGGAGGGACACTCAAGTCCCTATCAAGGACCCTATAGGAGAGGGAAAAAACTGAAGACACAAACACTCAGACCCGATTACAATGCTTAAAGTGTTTGTCCAAAGCATTCTTAAACCCATTCACACTACTTGCTAGTACAACTTTCTGAGGCAAACCGTTTGAACAAAAGTTTGAACAATGTGGCTAGACTAGGCCTATTAGTTAGCATCCGAAATTTAGGCTAGGCTAATTCTTTTACTGTTTATATATATATGATATTTTGTGCATCCAGATTTTTTTCGGAAATCTTAGCCCCCCCCCCCCCCGTGTCGGAGACCTTAGCCCCTGTGTCGGGGAAATCATGGCGCCACCCCAGTTTTAACAATAACATAGATATATGAGGAACAAAAATGTATGGAACTTAGAATGTTGTTATCTTTTTTTTCAGGAGCACAATGGTTTAGGGACTTTCTGAAGAGAAACCCGATTGTAGTGGAGAGAGTTGGGGACACTCTGGGAAAAGAAAGAGCTATGTTTACAGTCGAGCGACTTGAAAAAATGGTTCAGAGACTATAAGGTGTATATCAGTTCCGAGGCGGTGGAAAACTGGGAGGACATTCTTAATGATGGTAGTCGCATTTTCAACTGTGACAAAAGTGGGTTTCCACTGGCAGGAAGCATGGAGAAAGTGTTTGCCCCAAGAGAGACAAAGAACATCTACCAGTTGAGCAACACGGACAAAAGGCAAATCACCGTCCTGGCCTGTATGAACGCTACAGGGTTTTTCTTGGAGCCTATGTTAATCTTCCCGAACAGCCGTTTTTGTTTTGACCGAGCGTTAAGAGAGAGGACATCACCTTCCCTATCATCCTTCTAGTTGAAGGGCATAGCTCTCACACAGTGGCGGAGCTAGGGGTACTGGTCAGAGGGGGCGAGAATGATCTGTATAGGGGCGCCTTCGACACTATCAAAGCGGAGCGCCACCATGGATTGGCGCGGAGCCTACAGAAAATTTTTGAGTAAAGATACTCCCTAGATCGCCGGAAATGACCCTTTCTAATTTGCAGATAAACGAAGAATAAATAGCCGTTAGAGCATTTTGTCAGAAAATTACACCAACAATATGTGACAAATGTCAATAGGTAGATGAGAGCGCAATAAAAAAGTCAATAATCGCGAATAAGTAAAAAGTGGTAAAAAGCTGAAAAGGGCGCCAGTCGTCCATTTGAGTCCGTCAGGGGGGGCATTCGCCCCCCCCCTGACTATATGGTCGCTCCGCTACTGCTCTCACATCACCCTCGAGACTGCAAACTTCTGTGCAGAAAACAAATCATCCTATATTGCCTGCCTGCCCATTCATCGCATGTACTTCAGCCTTGCGATCTGAGTCTCTTCAGAAGTATAATAACTGTAATAACTCAAGCATTCCACATTGCCGCATTCTACGTTTATTTGAGTCTTATATGGGAAGAGAGGAATTGCCCTTTAATATCTTTTGCCGTGAATGCTATTGTAAAAGTCAGTTCATATTCATTATAATTGAACAATTTTACAATTCACTTTAAAATTTCTATTCCAGTATCCTATATAAATTTGTAATGTTCCTGCTAAATAAAAAATGTAGAAAATAATAGATTTCATTTAAAAAAAATCTGACAGAGGCAGCGGGGGGAGGGGGAAGCCCCGACAGGGGGGGGGGGAGTTTATAAAAAATGGAAAAAATGTTTACATATCTTTATGTAGGGAAATATATCTATATAGAGGGTGAAGCACACAAAAACATTTTTGTATATTTTTTAGAGGGGTCCCCAACGTTTTTTTAAATTGAAAAATCGTTGTGCGGAATTTCTTAATTTTCCAACTAGGACTATTCGTATATTCCTGTGAATAACCTAAGTATTTGCAAGTTTCAATTAATTGACCGAAAATCATGCAGTTTTACGACGTTTCACTTGTCAACTGTAACAAATTGTATCTTGCGATTTTTATACTCCACCGTACAAAACTTGGTATGATTTTGAAGATAGAATTACACTGTTTGTCAGCTTCAATTCTGCGTTTTGTGTACAATTTTTGTTATTGGGTGGGTCGACCATGTTCGCTAGCTTCAAATGAGTTCTATATAAACAAAGTCAATGCAAACCGTTCCGGGAACACCCCTACTCTTAGATCCCTCCCCCAGGACAGCATCACAAATAACCCTAAACCTCCTGCTGCCAAAAAATCTGGATCAGCCCCTGTATTTTTTTGGTAGTTCAAGTTTTAATTAGTTGCCTAAACAGTTACAAGTTAGTTTGTGAAGAGAGGGTAATGGGCACAAATTTATCAACAAAACCAACAACGTACCGACTATAGGCGTACGAGGTGGGGGTGTTTGCCCCCCCCCCCAAAGAAATTCTGAAGACCTAAGATACGGGCAAAAAATCTGTGCAAATTAGGGCAAATGATAGCACCATTTTGCATATAATCCCCCGTATATAAACCAAAATTTTCAAAAGGGAGGGGATACCTCATTAGACCCCTTCCCCAGGAAGACGGTCTGAAGTGGGGCAACAGTTCGACTTTCCGTCAAGAACGGTTCTGCCCCCTCCCCAACCTTGCGGCAAGTAGTTCTACCCTTCCCCCTCCCTCCCACTCTAGTCAGAAATGAACATTTCTTTAGTTATCCCCATTATAGTATTAAAATCTAACATTCAATCTTTTGGAAGGCATGTTACTAGGTGCTGTGACGCAACGATATAATATCATGCAATATACCAAGAAGATGGTTCTGAGACCTCAGGATGTGGCTCGAGTGGTTAACGCAACCAATGAAGATAAAACACCATCCAGACTCCACCAATTGGATGAAGCCATGAAAAGCACTGTAAATAGGAAGGACCTAAGCTGTACGAAAAAGTGGACCATCAGATTCTACAACGCTATTTGGACGCAGAATAAACAGCTGGGGAACCTATCGCGCTGCGTGTTATGAGCGATACGTCGACGATGGATCAGTCTCAGAGTCAAACTACTACCTACTATCGACTGGAATTTAAAATGGGAGTTAATCTATGAGGGTAATCCAGTAGTCGGTTCTAACATCACCGACTTAATCCTCGATTTGTTACAATCGCGTACAGATTTTAATCCTATTGGGTGGCAACAGTTTATGAGAGGTTTAATGACAATCAATTTTCCCGAAGCTTATGTCGGAAATGTAACAAGGCGACAATATATGCACCAATAGAAGGATCCACCCGCCCGATTATTACCCACTCCTCCCGGGAAAGGACATTCTCGTAGAAGAACATCTTCAGCTAGATGTATGTCTAAACGCCATAAATGGTTAAAAAAAATGGGAAGCCGTGTTCTTTTTTTTTATAATCCGTCATTACTTCTTTCATCATTAGTTCATCATATATCATGTTAGCTTTTAAAAACAAAAGAGGAACATAAATAAAGAAGACATAACGCGAAATACCCTTCTCTTTTTTCTTTCTTTCATTTCAATATATTTTTTCTTCAATTGAAATTCATTTTACAAACAATTTCGTTAAATAATAAATTCTCAAAATATATATACATATAATATTCCCTCTCATTAAATCTTACGACTTTTACTCATACCCTAAAATTTCCCATCGTCCCATATAACCCCCCCCCCCCCAGCCAAAAATGTACCCTAATTTTACCGCGGTAAACTATGGTAAATGTGTGGTAAATAGGGTAAATGTGTGGTAAAATTGTGGTAAAATCAACCGCGGTACATTTACCGCAGTTTTACCATGGTATTACCGCGGTAAAATTATGGTAAAAGTGCGGTACATTTACTGCGGTAAATTTACCGCAGTTTTACCATAGTATTACCGCGGTATAAGCAGGGTAAAAGTGCAGTACATTTACTGCGGTAAATTTACCGCAGTTTTACCATGGTATTACCGCTGTATAAGTAGGGTAAAAGTGCGGTACATTTAAGAGAGACAAACTGCTATTCTTATATGTTATAGTATGCATCTCTTTTCCTAAAAAAAACAAGCAGTGGATAGATACATAGAGAATGCCTTCATGGAATCCCTGATATATTTGAGAGGAGACAACAATTAATTCTTTTTCATCATGAGTGAGAACCTGAAAGCCTTTAAAATGAAAAAAGAACTATATAAACTAGCATACAAAGGCATAGCTTCTGAAAATTGACCAATCAGTGTCCTCAGATTTGGGTATTCTCTGTCAGGTCCATTAAATGACATTACAAGTCTATGTATCTGGGTGACCAACTACCTAAGTGGGTCTAGCCTCCAAATTCCAGGTGTACTTATACACTAAGTACAATTCAAAAACTCCAACTAAGTAGCAACCGCTTCCGACCCAAATAATAGAACCCGCTCTGTCTTAAATTCCCACCTACTTAGAAATTCCTCCCCCCTTAGTAATCCCTACCAAATTGGCTATTCAGTTCCGACCTCCTGTTTATTTATGGCTTCTTTACAATGTTAATTGAACAATACTTCACTTCTCAGCATCTCCATGATTGAATAATAGACAACTTTCCCTAGAAAAAAAAAAAAGTGTCTCTTCCACAAAAATATTATATTATCCCCCGTAGGACCTCTTGCGAGGTTGATCAGGGGTAAACTCCTATATTTGATTTGACCAACTACAGGTAAAGTTCATTTAAACCAAGTCTTTGAGGACAATAGGAGATCAAAAGTCCAATCTGGACTACCAATAAAGTCAAAAGAAGAGAGTCAGGAATCATAACAGCTAGGGTAACTGAAATTCAACAAAGCTTTCAAATGTGTGAAACCTACATGGATTTGATGAATTAAAAACTGTTGCATGCTACAACTGTGGACTTACAGGCATACAACCATTACAATAAGGGTAAAGGCATATAGCCAAATTATGATACAGTACACTGATGGGTGAAATTCAAAGAAATTTATGGTGTACATGCTGATTGAAATTAGGACAAAATCATGCTCAGTGTGAGGTAAAACTGTCCTACAATTAGTGTACAATCATGGTAAACTGAGGTAAAACTAAGGTAAAAGCGTGGTAAATCTACGGTAAAACCATGGTAAAATTGGGGTAAAAGAACGGTAAACTGTGGTAAAAGCGTGGTAAAAGTATGGTAAATTGAGGTAAAACTAAGGAAAAAACCTGGTAAATATACGGTAAAATTGGGGTAAAAGAATGGTAAAACTTTGGTAAAATTGTAGTAAAAGCGTGGTAAATCTACGGTAAAACCATGGTTAAATTGGGGTAAAAGAACGGTAAACTGTGGTAAAAGTATGGTAAATTGAGGTAAAACTAAGGAAAAAGCGTGGTAAATATACGGTCAAATTGGGGTAAAAGAACGGTAAAACTGTGGTAAATTTAGGGTAAAAGCGTAGTAAAAGCGTAGTAAAAGCGCAGTAAAAGTATGGTAACACCGTGGTAAATTGCGGTAATATTGTGGTAAAAGCGAGGTAAAACCATGGTAAATTTGTGGTAATTTACTGCGGTTAACGGCGTCCATAGGGCCAAAACACCGCGGTAATGTGCAACAAATTTACCGCGGTTTTACCGTGGTAAAAGTGTGGTATGTTACCGCGGTAAATTTGAGGTAAATTTTTTCCTGGGCCTCCCCCCATTGACGACATTACGTCTTAGAAATCAAATCCATAAGGTACGGTTCTGAATCAAAAATGATTCTTTTGTCGTAAACGACTCTGTAATCTTTTTTCATCGTCTTATTGACGATTTGACATCCCAGGTGTAATAGTGACCATTTTCTCATTCACAGATTTCACCATTTCAAACAGTATTGTAATTGAGTGTTTTCATAATTTAAAGTAATTCCGCTATCTAACGTATAGGCGTAATTTTTTGGCCCACCCGTACAAAAGGAAGCAATGAACTGTCCGTCCTTTGGATCGATTTGATAAGTCAAGTCCCCGAGGTAATCCCCGGTGGGTGGTTCCCATTCCCCTGGCTTCGTAACATAGATTATACTATCTGTGTCGAAGTATAAAACCCTTTACTGCAAACGATCGAGTACATCGTACAAACGCAGTCTAGCATGACAAGTTGTGAAAGCCGCAATAACGACATTCACACTGGCATTGGGAGGAGCAAATTCCTGGTTCTATTTGTAACAACTTCTAAAATTCTTCGTTTATTAAACGTATGTTTCTTACGTCAGTTTGTCTCAGACTCTTGTAGTAATTCGTAAAGTCGTAACACATTGGTCACGACTTCGGTTTTTTCCAAATCTGACCGCTGACCGAATTTTCCCAAAAGCTGTTCAACATTAGGGCTCTGAGCCCAGGATTATAGTTAATCTTGTTTGAATCTAATTCAATGCCCTCGTTTGCTGCATAATATGCAATGTACTTGTCTCGATCGTCTGCAGTGACGCACCATGAAGGCCACCCGATGCTTCCTGTTTGACTTTCAAAAACTTGTTGATGTACTCAGTGAATAAACCCCCCGTTTTCTTTTCTTTATCATACTGCGCCCTGTTTTCAAAATGCCATACAACTTCGATGTTCAAAATGTTGTAACCTTTTGCGACCGCTTTCTGAACTCCAAGCGTTACCCATGTACCAGTGAGTGCTCTTTCTGAATCAGAATGTGTACAAGGGGTTTGACATTTACTTGAAACACAACTTCAAACAAAGGGGAAACATAAGTTTGTTATGTATTTTGACTGGGAGTACTGGGTGAAATAAATTTCTGGGGGCAGTATCTTACACTGCACTAATCCATAGTACTGAGACATCATGTGATAAATCATCAGTCAACACTTTTGGGTGATACATAGGATAGGAGCAACACTTGTTTACATACGGAAACAGAGAACAAAAATCGACATACTTAATTTGTTCGCCCCATTGAACTTCATGAAGTAATTTGACTCCATTGGTTCTTCCCCCGAAAAATGCTCCTCGAAGATTCAATGGCTCGAGGTTTTTTGGTACCTGTCCAATGCACATTTTCATATCGGGGGACAGCTCTAGTTTTAATTGATTCCACTGGTGCCCCCACATTTCTATGTAAACATGGCCCGCATAAACATCACGAAAGATTGCTTTCTCTTTACAGTCCGATTGTAGAGCTCCCCCATTATAATTTGATGATACGGATGTATTGTGTCCTCGTCATAGCATATCGGACATCCGTGCCACCAACACTGTTGAAATTCAAAAATAACATCACCCTCCGTAGCAAACCCTTTTACCCAGTACGGCCCCATTTTCCTTTCCCCTTTATTCTGAGCGTGTTGTATGTATATGTTCCTCCTAACACTTTCGTACCGTAACCACTGAAGCGATGCATAATAATTTTGCTTTTGTTTTTGATGGTGGAAGACTGCAATTGTATTAGGCTTCGAAAAATTACGTCTAAACACTAAATTACATGCGGAGGCTATCGTCATGCCATGTTTGAAGGGGTCAACATGCATGTCTTTCTTTGTAATTTCCATGAAGAATTCACAACGTCTCAAAATATCAACATCACTGATACAGTATGACACTATTTCCTTTTGAAAGTCAAACGGGACATTCTGATGAAATTCACTTTAGTGCCAACTCATAAACTCCTTTCTCTTTTTAACCGACATAGGGCAGAGGACCCACATAGTTTTGATTTGCCTCGGTATTAAGTAAATGTGGAAAATAGCCTTTCCTCAACTCATCGATCCCAAACGTTTTGGGGAGAGCAGCTAAAGGCATGGCATAACATTAAGGGAATCGATAAACCGAATCTTTTGACACAACAGTTCTATTTGCATAATTTTCCCGCCCGTGGTAACGATGTTCGGCGTCAACCCTAATTTGTAAAGAAAATCCAAAATAAAATACCCGTCACACCCTTTGAAATTATGCGCTATGAAAGTCGTATTTTCTTTTTGAATAAACCATTCCTCGAATTTGCTTTGAGTGTTAGCCCCAAAAATATAACTTGTTTATCCCCAACTTTCTTGGGTGGTCTCGAAATCATAAAAAAAACGTACGCGCGAGGAGCAGATTTTTGTCCAATGCCTTCCTTATGACTTGAATCCTGCTGTACGCCTACACCCACTTTCCCCTTCTCCTTACACTCTCCCCCTTCTTTTTCCAAATGCTTTTGTTTATCATTATGCACTTGAATAGAACACTTATGATCATCTGTTTACAGTCAAATGACAAATCTTACAATAATACTCATTACAATTATGCTTGCTATAACCCCCGTCCCTAATTTTCCTTAAACTCACTAACCGATCGCAGTGTTTACATTGTCAAAACCGTTCACAAACAGTCATAGAATCACCTTTGCTTTTTCGTTGATATGGTTTCTAAATCAGTTTTCATTTTTAAATTCACGGTTACACTTGTACAATGAATCCATTGATTATTCACTTCGGTCTTGCAATTTCCTACAAAACAAACGTTGCACGTGCTCTCACATATGTGTCTGAAGCGATCATCATACAATGTGTTGTGATACTGACAATAGTAACCTTTGCCGTAAAAAGCGTTTGGTTGAAGTAAAATTTGTTCCCTTGTCGCTAAATCTGAGCCTTTCAAAATCACTTCGGGGGACTGTAAACCCTTAAAACAATTATTTGATAACGGCGACCAAAATAATTTTGAAAAGTTTGCAGTTCTGGAATACCGCACTTTCCTTGGTGTACTCCCGCAATATCATGTTATTCTTTCGCTAATTCGAGCTGTATCTTTCTACCCTTTTAATTTGACTCAACTTAGGGTGATTTTTGTCTTTTATAGCTCGAGCGCATCAAAGTTCATTGTTATCCCGTCGAAAGGAAATGATGCATTGGTTAGCATGAAAAAAATCATCAATTGATTGTCTACCGGTAAATTTATATCGGCTAGACCTGAAGGCATTTTCAAATGGATCAAATTCAGCCTAAGTTCACTGTCTAGATATAATTCCCGATTGGACTGTAAAACCTTCTGAATTTCTGCCATAATTTTCTCCACTGTCACGTCACGACGTCTTATCAACGGTAAAGCAATAGGTGTATCCTATTGTTCTGATGTAATAACAATGCGAACCATATCGCGAGGTGATATATTAGAACTTAATTCATTACCAATAAAATATCAAATATCTGACTTAAAATTTGGGGGAAATTATCAATATCGACTTTGTCATTCTCTATTAAATTAAAACGTAATACAGTAATCGTTTGATGTCGCCTTGAATTTGTAAACATATTTTTCAGTAACTTTATCAATATTATAAAATTCGCTTACATCATAATAACTGAAAGTGTCTTGACTGGTATCATGTTCAATGTCAATGTCTTCTTCTTCTTTTTCTTCTTCTACAATATCCCTTAAAGGGTGTGAAGACTCGCGCAATAAAAAAAAAGTCTAATGCCGTTTATTTGACCGAGTTTCGAATGAGGTGTAACAGAAGTGTTAAACAGCACCATCGATCCCAGAAAATACACACACAGCTTGCTACCGTCTGAAATTAGACACTAGTGTACAGTCAGTACATACAGCTGCCGTCAATACCACAGCACAGTATACAGACGAAACAGCGATGGACATCTCAGGTCCAGCTAAAGATAACAAGGTATCACGTTTCATTATGTACTGTCTGCACTTTTTAGTGACACGGACAAAACGTCACTTGCAAGCAACAGAAATTTAACTTCTTTAGATGGCCGCACGCGGTTTGGGCGAGTCTTCAATGCCTTCAAGCGTTTACGGCCTTCTCCGGTTTGTTCTGGGGGCGCTTGTGTAGAGAGTCCAGAAGTCGAAGCTCCTTCGTTGAATCTTCCTACGATATCCTGGTTTGTGTTTTGTTTTTGTATACAGGCGGTAGATGAACTTTCATGGACAGGAGGAAGCGTACAGATAATTGAAATCATTTCTTCATCAGTAAAACCTTCACATTCCCCTCCATCAACTAGCCAGTCTAATACCAAAGTCTCCAATGCATTCATTTGGGCAACTCGGACTCATTCAACCATTCTCTGACCATATCTGTTAAGAACACGTAAAAATAAAATACAAATCAATAAGAACTAAACCTAACTAAAATATGATGATTTTCGTTGTTGTTATTTTCCAAAAACTAAGAATAAAGAATTAAGTAAAGAAATACCTACATGAATAAATAACTAACTAATTAAATAAATAAATGAATAAATAAATAAATAAATAAATGAGTAACTAAATAAATAAATAAATTTAATGGGAGAGAGAGAAGAAAGTTACTTTGTATATACAACGTAGAAGGGGTCGATTTGACTCTTATTGCTATTTTAATTTTTTTTAGAACTAACCTAAAACTAGCTATTCTATTGGGATTTGTTTTGTTCTTTACTAAACAGAGAGCAGAAAAGTAAATACAGGGTTAAAGAGTCTAATCGTAACTCTTACTGAATTGAAAAACTTCATGAAATGAAAAACTGAAGTACAAATACAAATACAGAGTAGATAAGGAGGATATGTAATTTTTATAATTTACTCATCCCGCTGTCCATCCCTTTTCTACTAATCCCCTTACATCTATCTCTTTGTGTTCACCATGCTCATTAACCTGTCTGTATTCTGTGCGTGTTTTTGTCCCTTTTGTTACTGTTACTTGTCATTTAGCCTTTGAAGAAGATCCTGCTAGGATCGAAACGTCAGGTCAACTTACTTTTACACATTTTTCTACACAGGCTCTCTAGTGGATAAGCAGTTTACTAACAGTTGTATTTTATTTTGACTTTTATTTTGATTTTACTTTGAAATGTCTTTTATTTTGAATTGAATAAATGATTGACTGGATGATACGTTTTCGCAAGGCTGATCCTTCGGACGTAAGAAATCACACATACGTTCAAAAAATTGCTTACATTCCCCCTCGTTCAGGATATCCTCAGCAGCCATGACTTCCAAACCCTCGAAGTAAGAAGCAGCTCCAATTTTATGATTCGTGGCATCCATGCTAGATATTTTGGTTTTTAGTTAACGAGCGTAAATTAGTACGAATATTTCGACAAGTTGGTGATGTCAAATGACTTCTCTCTTGATCAAACGCGTTGGAAAGAGTGAGGCCCTCGAAGCTGAAACGGCGTGGCCCTAATACTAATTTCTTCAGTGCGCATGTCTAAAAACAATTAGAGCCGTGATTGGTTATTCGATTTAGGATGGCCCTACCACTCAATACTTCAATGCGCATGTCTGAAATCAATCTGAGCGCGTGATTGGTTATTCGACTTAGGATAGGCCAGTAACACATGACGAAAACGACATAAATCATGTCATGTTTGGGGGTCATGATTCTTTGAACGCGTTCACCACTTATAAAAAATAAATAAATAAAATGAGAAAAAAATCAAATAATAAAAACAATCAAATTAAAAAAAAACTCCAACATTTCAAAATTTCAAAAAATTCCCCCCATATAATTAAACCTTAAATATAAAAATAAAATCCATAAGAAAGTTAATGATTTTTTTAAGAATTCAAAAATACATTAATACAAATATTATCCCTCAAACAGTAGCCTCATTTGCATAACAACGCAAGTTGTTAAAAACTTCACTTGCAAGCAACAGAAAGTTCACTTTTTCAGAGAGCTGCATGCGGTTTTGGGCGAGTTTTCAATGCCTTTAAATCAAGTCTGAAGGAGATTTCAAAGTAACTTCAAAGTATCCTCTTGTGTGCATAGCAGATGTGACTAGAAGGCACCTGCGACCCAACTTGACCGATGTGAGTTCAATCCAGTCACTGGTAGAAAAGTACTTGGACTCCCCGAAGCAAATGTAAATTCAGCAAGAGAGCAAAAAGTGTTTCAATTTCTTAAAAAGTATGTTCGAGGTCATGAAAGGGACATGCTCTCAAAGTTTCTCAAGTTCTGCACTGGCTCCTCTGTCATGTCCGTATCTTCAATAGAAGTTATATTCAATAGTATTACTGGACTGCAAAAAAGGCCAGTTGCGAGGACATGTGGTTCTGTCCTGGAATGGTCAGTCATGTATACATACATCACAGACCTGTGATATGAATTCAATTCTATTTGGAGTGGAGGGCATGAGGGCTATGTGTTTTTCTCTTTCATGAGTGCCATGGAACTTAAGTTTTCAAGCAAGCTCTAGACAAAATCGGTTTCGTTTGTTTTACATGTGTCACGTGACATGAAATGGGTACTCGCAAAGTACTAGTTACTGCCGAGTACAAACAAAGTCGTATTTTGCCGTACTCGCTGTTTCTTTGGAAAACGATTTAGATACGTCCAAGGATCACAGGAGCAACGAACTGTTGTAAGAGGAGGAAAATAAATAATAAAGAAACCCCGAAAAAAAATCCGTTGGTGAGTTACTGAGTAACAATCGGAAAACATTTCTCCCGGTTCATGATGATTGCGTATGTGCAAGTGCCCTACATCAGTTTCGCTACAATTTTCATTATAAGCTAGGTCCATCGCGGAGGCAGGCTGTAATGTAATGATACTGTGCATGCTTGATAACGTAGTAAGGTTTCAATAATGCAGAATATCCGTGGGCTACCAAAGCTGGCGGGGCAATGTGTTTTTCCTAATGCCTTTAAAAAAGAACTTTGACAATTTAGTCAACTTTATATATGTAGGCCTAGGCTAGGGCCTAAGTTCTTTATCCGTCCCCTGTTTATACACACTGTTCATAGGCGCCGGCCCGCTCCCACCTATATTGCATACACAATTTGTAAATACAAGGCTTACTACAAGAATACAGATTTGTGGCAGGCGACTTGCAATTTTCATTTGGAAAGGGGATAAAAGAAAGATAAACGAAAAATTGTAGATCTCACCCAGACCATTTTTTATTTTGAAATCTTTTATTTACTATTTTTTTTCTTTTACTTGTGTAGAGCACTTAAACCACACAACTTCCTGAACGAAAATCTAAACCAAGGGAAAATGCCTCATTTTTGCTGTGCTGGTGGTTGTACAAACTCATCGGACAAACATGATCTGTCTTTTCATAGTTTACCTTTAACGAGACAAGAAAAGATTAAATCTGTGGATCACAAAAATGAAACGAGATCCCAAATTTTTCAGTGGTAATAAACATGCAAAAATATGTTCAAGCCATTTTACTGAAGATGACTTCATCGAGCCACTTGCAAACAAGAAGAGGTTGAAGAGAACTGCTGTACCTTCAAAATTTATTTGGACAGAGCCAGGGAGGGAAAGTACAGAAAGACAAGTGTTAGGAAAATTACAGGTATGGCATGAAAATAAAGACGAAGAAACAGACACTGCTTCTGAAGGAGAGGGTGATGTACTTGACCCCCAGAGACCATCCTCTGTGTCAAGAAATATCCAGACTCATTATAGTTTTGAGGAATTAGACTTGCCTTGCCAGCACAGTTTCTCTGTACAGTTTCTCTGTACAGAAAGTACTGTGTCTGTAAAGCTGATAACTTGGTTTAATTACTTGTATGTTATTCTTGGGTCATTAAAGATATGGCCTGGTCGCAATATAATTTTAAGTAATTCACCCCAAGAATTTGTCCAGAAGTACCCTAATACAGTTGTAATCATAGATGCAACAGAATTACAAATTGAAGTGCCAAGTTCACTGCAAAAGCAAAGTGAAACTTACAGTTCTTGATCCTAAAGGGGGTATAATTTTTGTTTCCCAGCTATATGAGGGGTCCATAAGCGACAAA
>JAIPMN010179246.1:0-10936 GCA_020650975.1 Apostichopus californicus
CCCCCGGGCGCCCCCAGCACCCCCGGTTCCTACGCCCTTGTAATTGATACAGGTATGAGAGGAACGAAGTTCGATCTACTATACACTGTTACTGTATTACTCTACTGCTACCAATGTTACTGTAATCTACTATACTCTGTTACTGTTATATAAATCATTCGTGAAAATAATATGTAAGCAACGCAAACAAGTTGAATGAAGTTCATGATTTCTTCAAATTTCTCTAACAGGGTTTTCCACACGTTATGAAACAGCCATGAATTTTACCGACTCTGTCAGTGATCCAGACTATTGGTTTGTACCTCCAGCGTCATGCTCTAATGCGACTCAACAGGTAATTCATTTTAGGAAATTTGGAGCCAATATCAAAGTAGTATCCCCCAGACCACCCCTCCCACCGTCACCCCCCCCCCCGAAAAACAGTCGTCACTCGTCAAAGTCAGCCTAATATCGTGTAAAAAAGGCATGTAATTTAAAGGATTTTTTTATTTTTTATTGAAGTTACACTTTATATTTGAAATGTTTTGTTCTCTTCTCGTCTCTATAGGTACCAAAACCATTTCTCAAACGACTTAATGTCTTGAAACGGCTGCGGGCAGCTAGCTTCTTCCTGTAAAAGACAACGGAATTCCCATATCAACTTTGATTCGTTGGATCATTTATATCGTAGCTATTTTAGAGCGCAAAAAGAAAGAGAAAAAAAAAGAGATTAAAGTAAAGTTAATTTTGATTATTCTAGTTTTTCTTCCCTCTAACCGTTGGTGTATTTTCATGTTTTTAGAAACATTTGATAATTTCACTTTCCAGTTTTGACATTCAATTTACAGATTACTTTTTTTATATACTTTTTTTAATAGAAGAACGTAATCGATTTTGCACAACATCCCTTCCCGCTCCCTCCTGATCATCAACCTTTCGGGGGAAAAACCCTGAATAGTCCCATAAAAATGGATTGTCTCTTTGACAATAATAGTGTAACTAACATCCTCTTCCTTATCTGGGTATGTCCAGGGCTCTCGATATTAAATTACGTTGAAAGTGATTCAAAGTAAGTTTTTAAATAATAATTAACTTTGATTCCTAACGATGTGTTTTCATTTTCACATTACTTTCGATTTCTATTAAAGTATTGTATTCCTTTATCAATGGCTTACTCTTTCGATATACGCGTTTTGCTTTTTTCTTTTGGTTTCTATAGTCTTACTCGTGACTTTTAACCAACAGCCTTTCTTTGTGTGACGACCAGATGAATGATATCTATCCAAAAAAATTGCCTACTTCGCTCATGCCAAGTTTACTGTATAATTCCGCTGATTTGGTCGAATAAGAACATGTATGATAACACAAAATGGATGTTTCCTAAGGCTAGTTCTCGTTAATGCTTGTGTATTGTCTTTCTTATATTTTTGGCTTACACTTTTCATGTATACCTTTTTCCTTTTCCTGTTTCCTTATTATCTTACTCGTGACTTAAACCTACATCCTTTCTGTGTGTGAGTTCAGATGAATGATAGTTTTCCAAATTCAGATGATTCAATTAAGTCTCTGATGAATCGTGTTCAACGTTGTATAACATCATGAATCTACACTATATCGTTCATTATGACACATTCTCACTAGAACTGAGTGGCACAATATCCCTTCAAGAATGCTTTCCAAAACAACACTCATATAGGTATAGATATTAGACGTATATAGGAGTAAACACGTACAGAAAATTCCATGTAAACACAACGCAACTTATAGATCCTGATGGTTTTCTGCATAAAAGTTACCAATAACCAAAGTTCACAATAAAACTTACCAAGTTTACGAAATCTTCCGTGTCGTATGTTATTTTATTTTAATGTCATTTAATCGTGTTTTTGAGTTAAGGTCCACTTAATAAAATACCCATGCATACACGACGTTCAACCACAGATTTTTATTACATAGAAGCCACTTCCGGCTTGTAGCTTACAGCAATTTGGAGATCAACAACTCACCCAAAAGCGTCAACCTACACTGTTATTTTTACGTAGAGTCTTAACGTTATGCTATGGAGTGTCCAATTAATTTTCCGGTTTGTAAGAAATTCTTCAAAAAAACAAAAACAGAATTGTGAGCCACTTCTAATGGTTTACGTGGGCGGAATGGAAAACGAAACGGAATCTTTATCATGTTTCTATTAGAAAAAAACTTAGTTCCACGAAACAGTTTCTTACTGCTCGATCCTTACTGCTGTGACGTAACAGTGCCATCTACAGGAAAGCATACTGCACGTATAACAACGTTTTCAAGGTTTCAAGAAATTGAAATGCAGCTTTTAACTAAACAAATGTACAACTCATATGAAGTAAGCTAAGTTTTCATCGGTCAGTATTATTTCACCACAAGGCTGCGTCTGTCCTTGGCTTACCTTGCCTTACCTAGATACAAGTTAACTAGTACTGACTGATACTAGTATAACTACAAAGTTATCGTTGTATTAAAGCTATAGTAGAAACTAGGCATAGCTTAGGCTATATCCAATTGATATGATAGGAAAGTAGAATTCAAATCAAGTATAGTGTTAACAAACTTTTTTATTTGTTTTAATCTGTTGGGAATGAGATGAAAGTCTGCTCTTACTGTGTACCTATATATATGCCTAATTACATATTAAGAAACTGCTTATTAAGAAGCCTAATATACAGCACGACAAAGTCCTTGTACCTTCCAAGAAAATCAAATGACGATGAAGATTAAATGTTTGTGGTATATGTATATGCAACCCGCTTGAATTTATATAGCCTTTGTTAAGGATTATCGGCCAATTTTTCTTTGTCAAATACGCTGGGTCGATCTTTACTATTCATCACGCCATGAGCGATTCGTTCCTGTGATTGCGCCGGCCTCTACGCCTTTGGACAAGCGTTCGAATGTATACACACATGAATAAACAAACCTAGCGTGGTGAATGACGTAACATAAGAAAAACCGATGACAAATGAGAATGTATTTACATAAATATGAAATGCAAGAGTATAGACAATTCAATGAAAAGTTACTTTCGCTCTCGTTTTCTTTTTTCTTATGTTGTTGGTTGGGGGAGAGGTGAAGAAAATCCCCCATCCACATTACAAAACAAACTTTATATAAACATCAAAGTAGCACTCAATATCACATTTCATCATTATCAAACCCACAAGCTGAATCGTGCAGCTGTAATTATTAATTTGATCGACTTGGGGTGAATACGGAATGATATCGCACAGCATGAAGTGTTTCTTGACTATCGTGTTGTTATATGTGATCCAAGCAGCCTATGCTACCAAGGCAACACCTGATCGATGCTGCATCCAAGCTGAACAGTTTCAGACTAGCTTTGGTGAGTTTTAATCTATATCTTGTCAAAAAAGATAGAAATCCGAATCAATATATTGACTCATCACAAAAGTTAGCAACGGTATAGATAACCTACTCTAGTAATTTACATATACGGATCCGTCGGGGCAGAATATGTTGCTGTCATGAACTGTTGAGACAATAATTTATGGTTGTTGGTGCATTAATGGATAAAGCGGGAAAACCAAGCTTTTAAAACTAATATTACTGAATTATTCATAGCGCACGATAGATAATCTATCAATGAACCAATGGCAAATAAACGATCATTGTGATAATGTGATAATCTGCACAGTATGAAAAAAGAAACTTGCATATTCATGTCATAAATAAGCAGAACAGAAACTTTGCAATATCTTTCAATATAATTCATAAATTATGTCGACAAGCTACAGTCGTTCTCGTTTCCAGTGGCAAATAAATCATTGAGATGAACGACAATGCCACCAATTGCTCTGCAGTGGCATTCGAAAAACACCAACAACAAACCTTTACATCACGTGATCAGATTCGACTTCTACAGGACACAGTATAATGGGCATACAGGACACAGGAACTGGGCCTGCATTACACAGTATGCTGGGCCTACAGGACACAGCTTACTGGGCATGTAGGGCACATTTTACTGGGCCTACAGGACACGTTATAATGGGCCTGCATGACACAGTATACAGAGCCTACAGGACACAGCATACTGGGCCTACTCGACATAGTTAACTGGGCCAATTGGACACAGTATACTGGGCCTACATGACACAGTATACTGGGCCTGCAGAGCACAAATTGTTGGGCCCAAGGGCCCCGCTGGCCGTGACTCATGCAGCCATGGTCAGTTACATGTGTTTTCTTAATTTTTCAGGTGTTTTAGAAACAATTGACTCTGGTCATTATGCAGAAGGACTTCTTACTTGTGCTTTTGATTTCAAGAGTAACCAGTTTGGGTGTGATGTGGAGAATGCCTTTCACCGATACAAAATATATCTACTGGTAGATAAGGTAAAGAAAAAACTTGTATTATTGGATGGACAAGAAAAATCTCATTCAATTAACATTGAAGAAACTTGCTGGTAGACTCCATGTCCTCGGATTCGTTTCTGTTTGCTTGTTTACGTTTGAGCCATTTTCTTTTTTTCACCATGAAGGTTTAAAGTAGGTCAAATGCGTTTACTTTAATCCTGTTAATAAGTCAGGCCTGAAACCATGGAGGTAAAAACAGTCTGTTTTTAACTCCATGCTGAAACATAACACATTATCGCTATTTTATCATAGATAGTGTGAGAAGGGCTTTGTACATTCTCAACCTATTTGCACGAGACATGTAACCACAATAGGTTGTTCTTTACATCGTTAAGAGTTTTTGCGGCCCACGTCAAGTTTTATTTGTATTTCAGTTATATTTGCTTCTTACCCTTTACCATTATAATAATATTTAGTAGTCTCCTTAAGGAAATGTTTTTGCTAACCTGTATGAGCCGTGCTTCGCTGGAATGGGAGGTGATACTGATAACAATTTCTGAAATTTCGATAAAAAATAATCATAGGGAAGGAACACAAATCAACATGTCGCTCGATTAAAGTTACAGAAGGGGTCAGGGTTAATCAGGAGGCCCGGAGAAATATGGGTTGAAATAATAATTTATTCTATGCTCATTGACTAATTTAAAACAAGTAAAGCTGCAGTGTTCAGTGGGCCCGGGGACATTCGTCCCAGGGCCCGAAACGGGCCTGACCGTGCGTTCGACCTCCACCAGAAACAGCACAGCTGCCGTGGGTGTATCCCTTGTTACAAAAGTAAGATGACACAAATATGCTCTTTCTACCATTAAAATATGGAGCCAGCCAGCTCCGTCTTCAACCCCTCACCCCCCCCCCCTCACTCTTCCACCCTCTATACTTTCCTACAGTTATGTGTAAGTGATTGCAATACCTTAAATCTGTAACGTTAATCGAGCGACATGTTGATTTGGGATCCTTTCCTCGAATTTTTTGATCGATATTTCAGAAATTACTATCAGTTTCACCTACCATTGCAGCGATATCTATACATTTTCCCCGATACACTGTAATTTTGGATACATAAAAAGGGATCGATGCTTTCGCATAACTAGACAAAACTAACAAATGACTAAAACTCAGATATGTTTCAACGTCTGAAATTCGAATTAGAGTAAAGCTATCTGCACCACCAAACTAGAGAAATATTCCGAACAGAATCCATGCACTCTTCTGTAAAGAGGCGGCGGAAAAGTTCAGTCACATAGGAAGGGGGTGGGGGTTAAACGTCGATGGGCACCCGGACTTGCGACTTTGCATTGAAGATGCAAACCGAAAAATCACCTTGACGTCCGAACCAAACGGAACCTTGGTACCTTCTGTACCTCAACTCAGTTTTTTTTAATGTATTTGAACAAAACAGTCCCTTTCATAATTTTTTATATATTTTCCAACAATATGCATTTTTAATTATTTTCGTTTGTTTCTACGTTTGTAAACAATTTGGCACTTCTTCATTACTAAAAGAGGCGGGGGAGTAGAAGTTTTGTTTTCATTATCGCATGGGACATTTCTAGTTTATGGAAAGGGACACGTTTGAGCTTATTCACAAAACATGTGAAAACCGCTAACGTTCTTCATCCTCCCTCACCTCCATCGGCTCGGCCGACCCTGGTTCTGTATAATCCTGCATGTACAGTGTCCGTCTTGTTTTCTATTGCATAACCAGGACGTTGAGTACATCGTTCACGAGGATTCAACATGCTATGAACGTCCGGCCGATCCGGCTCCTCTCCGATGTGTTCCAGGTAGGAATATTAATACTCTAGAAAGATGGTCCGCAAACTTTGAGATGCGGAAGTTTTCCAGACGTCCGAAATTTATCTATAGTTTTCGGCGGTCGTCGACTATTATTGAGTTTTCTAGGAAAGCAGATATAGATCTAGAAATAGCTACATTCGCAAGTATGAAATGTTAACAACAAATTTGGTCTAAAAATTCCTCCAACTGGTCGCATCGTTTGTTGTATACGATTCAGTAGAACGTTCATTCGTTGTTTTCATGCAGTAAAGTTCCTACACGTGGAACATCAGTGGAGTGCATTATTATCCAAGCATGGATTCATGGGGTGTGCCCCCCCCCCCTTTTTAACCCAACCAAACACAAAGCACAATCTTGCGTGTAGACCTCGCGTGTGTACCATTTCACGTTGAGAATTGTCTCCATTTCTTTGAGGGGGGGGGGGGCAAGGTGGGACCCTAACATAGGGGAGTAGTTTCAACGAGCTCAGGACCATACCCCTTCCTTTGTTAAATCCTGTTATCCAGTACGTTTGATGAGGTTAGTGTCTACAGGGACTCTAAGGTCATGGGGCCAGGGAGGTCACGGAGCCTTCGTGAACAATTCCAAGTTTCTGATTTCGTGTTGTGTAGGCCAGGCAAACTTCATATGGAGGGGGGGGGGGGGAGGCGGCGAGCATGGAATGGAATGAAGTATGACAAATCGAAGCCACAATTCGTTGCACGTATACATATATGTATGAAGAAGAAGAAAAAACCCTGCCCTTCATTCTTGGAAGTAGCCTATAAGCCTGATTATGATATAATACAGGTGTCCTGTTTTCTACAAATAAAGAGGCGTGTGTGGTCATTTTCTCCCTCGCTGTCTATAGACACTTTAAACTACGTCACATCTTTCGTTCTCGGGAACCAAGCTTTACTCGTTGATACATGGAAATTCAACAGCTATGACGGGTATGTGACGTATGTAACTACCGGAAGAAAAGACTGCACACCTGGCTCTGTGGCTACCATAGTAGAGGGCTATCAAGAAGGTGGGTTCTGCACCACGTTTAGTTTTTCGAGAAAAAAAAGAAAGAAAGATTAATCATCCAAGGAAACAGGATCAAACGTCGATTGTTGTTTGGTTTTCTAACAGCAAACCATTCTGGTGAACAAGTTCTATTAACAACTACTATATTATGGACATAGGTTTGGAGTTACGAGAGGAAAAACTAATATAAAGTTTAAAATTATAAAAATGATAACATGTGCATGTATAGTCTCTATCATATCAAATGAGAGAGAAAAAAAACCTCTCATCTCTTGTTTCCTGAAAGTTTACTGCATTCGGGATTTTACGAACGACGATACTAACCTGTCTTCAATCACTTTCCTCGTCTAACTACATGATGGGACACGTTTTAGCACTGCTCCCTCTATTTCACCTTTACTGGTCTATATCTATCTACCTTAGCCTACCTTCTACGTTCCCAGTCACGTGGTTGAGAGAAATGAGAACGTACACAAGTATAATTGAGACAGGTATGAGAGGAACGGAGTTCAATCTACTATACACTGTTACTGTATTACTCTTCCGCTCTACCACTGTTACTGTAATCTACTATACTCTGTTACTGTTATATAAATCATTCGTGATAATAATATGTAAGCAACGCAAACAAGTTGAATGAAGTTCATGATATCTTCAAATTTCTCTAACAGGGTTTTCCACACTTTATGGAACAGCCATGAATTTTACCGACTCTGTCAGTGATCCAGACTATTGGTTTGTACCTCCAGCGTCATGCTCTAATGCGACTCAACAGGTAAGTCATCTTATGAAATTTGGAGCCAATATCAAAGTAGTATCCTCCCCTCCCCCATCCCCCCTCAAAAAAATCTGTAATTAAAGTCGTCACTTGTCAAAGTCAGCCTAATATCGTGTAAAAAAGGCATGTAATTTAAAGGATTTTTTAAATTTTTTATTGAAGTTACACTTTATATTTGAAATATTTTGTTCTCTTCTCGTCTCTATAGGTACCAAAACCATTTCTCAAACGACTTAATGTCTTGAAACGGCTGCGGGCAGCTAGCTTCTTCCTGTAAAAGACAACGGAATTCTCATATCAACTTTGATTCGTTGAATTATTTATATCGTAGCTATTTTAGAGCGCAGAAAGAAAAAGAAAAAAATTAAAATTAAAATAAAGTTAACTTTGATTATTCTAGTTTTTTCTTCCCGCTCACCGTTGGTGTATTTTCATGTTTTTAGAAACATTTGATAATTTCACTTTCCAGTTTTGACATTCACTTTACAGATAATTTTCTCGAACACTTTTTCATACACTTTTTTTTTAATAGAAGAACGTAATCGATTTTGCACAACATCCCTTCCCGCTCCCTCCTGATCATCAACCTTTCGGGGGAAAAATCCTGAATAGTCCCATAAAAATTGATTTTCTCTTTGAAAGTAATAGTGTAACTAACCTCCTCTTCCTTATCTGGGCATAGTAAGCATGCATGTCCAGGGCTCTCGATATTAAATTACGTTGAAAGTGATTCAAAGTAAGTCTTTAAATAATAATTAACTTTGATTCCTAACGATGTGTTTTCATTTTCACATTACTTTCGATTTCTATTAAAGTAATGTATTCCTTTATCAATGGCTTACTCTTTCTATATACACGTTTTGCTTTTACTTTTGGTTTCTATAGTCTTACTCGTGACTTTTAACAAACAGCCTTTATTTGTGTGACGACCAGATGAATGATATCTATCCAAAAATATTGCCTACTTCGCTCATGCCAAGTTTACTGTATAATTCCGCTGATTTGGTCGAA
Organism: Apostichopus californicus; assembly: GCA_020650975.1. Taxonomy (NCBI): domain Eukaryota; kingdom Metazoa; phylum Echinodermata; class Holothuroidea; order Aspidochirotida; family Stichopodidae; genus Apostichopus; species Apostichopus californicus. The sequence continues at coordinate 8,981 of JAIPMN010179246.1, forward strand.
TAAGAAAGTGTCTCATAATACAAAATGGATGTTTCCTTGTTTTCGTTCATGCTTGTGATTGAAAAAGATTACAATCTGACATTTCTTTCGATATCTTAAATGTATTGTCTTTCTTATATTTATGGCTTACACTTTTCATATATACGTTTTTCCTTTTCCGGTTTCCTTATAATCAAGCTTACTCGTGACTTAAACTTACATCCTTTCTGTGTGTGAGGTCAGACGAATGATAGTTTTCCAAATTCAGATTATTCACTTAAGTCTCTGATGAATCGTGTTCAACGTTTTATAACATTATGAATCTAAACTATAGCGTTCATTATGACACATTCTCACAAGAACTGAGTGGCACATATCCTCTCAAGAAAGCTGTTCCATAGCAACATTTATGGATCGTAGACGTATAGGAGTTAAGTACATAAAATTCATGTAAACACAACGCAACTTATAGATCCTGATGGTTTTCTGCATAAAAGTTACCAAATACTAAAGTTCACAATAAAACTTACCAAGGTTACGAAATCTTCCGTCTCTTATGTTATTTTATTTGAATATTTTTTAATCGTATTTCTTGAGTTAAGGTCCACTAAATAAAATACCCATGCAAACACGACGTTAGACCACAGATTCTTTTTACATAGAAGCCACTTCCGGCTTGTCGCTTACAGCAATTTGGAGATCAACAGCTCACCCAAAAGCGTCAACCTACACTGTTATTTTTACGTAGAGTCTTAACGTTATGCTATGAAGTGCCCAATTAAATTTCCGGATTGCAAGAAATTCTTCAAACAAAAAATACACAGAATTGTGAGCCACTTCTAATGGTTTACGTGGGCGGAATGGAAAACGAAACGGAATCTTTATCATGTTTCTATTAAAAAAACTTAGTTCCACGAAAACAGTTTCTTACTGCTCGATCTATACTGCTGTGACGTAACATTTCCATCTACAGGAAGGAAAAGAACTGAACGTATAACAACGTTTTCAAGGTTCCAAGAAATTGAAATGCGGCTTTTAACTGAATAAATATACAACTCATATGAAGTAAGCGAAGTTTTAATCGATCAGTATTATATCACCGCAAGACTGCGTCTGTCCTTTGGCATTTCACTGGCAGTGGCACAGACGGGCGATAGCACATTGCTTGCCTAGCCTGGACACAAGTTAACTAGTACTGACTGATACATATTATAACTACAAAGTTATCGTTTTATTAAAGCTATAGTAGAAACTAGGCATAGCCTAGGCTATATCCAATTGATATGATAGGAAAGTAGACTTCAAATCAAGTAAAAGTGATAACAAACTTTTATTTTTATTTTTATCTGTTGGGACTGAGATGAAAGTCTGCTCTTACTGTTTACCTATATGCCCAACTACGTATTAAGAAACTGCTAATTAAGAAGCCTAACATACAGCACGACAAAGTCCTTGTACCTTCCAAGAAAATCAAATGACGATGAAGATTAAATGTTTTTGTATATGTATATGCAACCAGCTTGAGTTTATATAGCCTTTGTTAAGGCCTATCGGCCAATTTTTCTTTGCCAAATACGCTGGGTCGATTTTTACTATTCATCACGCCATGAGCGATTCGTCGTGTGATTGCGCCGGCCTCTACGCCTTTGGACAAGTGCTGTTATTCATACACACATGAATAAACAAACCTAGCATGGTGAATGGCGTAAAATAAGAAAAAACGATGACAAATGAGAATGAATTTATATTAATATGAAATGCAAGAGTTGAGAATTCCATGAAAAGTTACTTTCGTTTTCGTTTTCTTTCGTTTTCTCTTTCTTTATTTTTTGGTTCGGGAGAGGTGATAAAAATCCATTTCCCCATCCACATTACAAGAGAAACTTTATATATACATCAAAGTAGCACTCAATATCACATTTCATCATCATCAAACCCACCAGCTGAATCGTGCAGCAGTGTTATCTAATTTGATCG